>JARHVA010005762.1:395000-515000 GCA_037957365.1 Torreya grandis
ATAGATAAGGCCATGATTGTTCATGAGGGTAGTTTCAAGAAATTGCTTACATCTCTCCCATAGATTTTGAAAATTATTAAAAATTGACTAAGCCCTTATTATAAATGACCATAATCAATAATTGGTCTAAGATTAATGATTTGAAGATCATCCTTTCTCTATGGATATATTTTGGAAACCAAGTGTTTTCTAACTTCAATAATAACATCCCCATTGGTGATTTTAGACTTGGAATAAGGATGAGCATGATAATGATGAATATATTTTGTGGAAATTAAACCATTACATATGTGTATAAACTTTGGGTCCCTTTAATATATTTCATGGTTGATAAATAATTCACCCATATTCTTGGTGAAGTAATCAATACTTTTATGAATAGATAGTTTTCTACAATCAAGAGGAGTAGGGCTCAATTCTAAATGATGTCATATCTTTTGAATTCCCTCCTTGGCACAAAAAATATCCCCAACCTTAGGTAATGGTCACCTAATAGGACACACACTAATTCATAGTATTATTCCAAGTTTCATATCTTTAAGTATAGGTAACTCATCTGGTTCATATGTGATTATGTTTATCATTCACTTAATGAGACCATCATAGGGAGCCCAATGATGACAGTCAGCACCTTGATAAATAATTTTTTTGAATCCATAGGGGATATATGGCTATATCCAAATTTTACAATAATCATGATTGAGGAAACCTAATGTAGTCCCCTCAGATTACCAGTCCATCTACCAAATAAGCTTGTAGAGAAAGAAGTAGTTTACCAAATTTACAATGGAATAGATGGTCTTTGTAAGATAAAAATGAAAGGATTGCTTCACACCCTCTCTATAACCATTGGTAGAACTATGTTTACATCATGGGACAATATTGAGGCTTATTACAAACACAAGGCCTCCTTCAATATTCAAATTGATGAGCTTAGATAATGGGATTCCCAAGGAAAGGTTAAGGAGCATTTAAGGGCTAAAAAAATAAATTTGCCTTATGATCACTAGCCTAGCACTTTTTCCCCATATACATAAAATATTATTCATTCTATGAGGTCACCATTAAATTAAAAAGGCATAACATCAATCCATAATCTAAGATGCAAAGGGAGAAAAATGCAGATGATGAAAAATATTAGTTAGGGATAAGGTAGTACCATTTGTTGATTGGAATACCTTCTAAACATCCATTATTCTAGCTACTAATGGATTCTATACTTGAGGAAAAAATTGAATAAAGGATAGAGGAGAGAAAAATTTATGAAGTTTCATCTTCTTCAGTGTAAGTAGAGGATCAAGGATCACTAGTGGAAGAAGTTCACATAGTAGCATTAGAACCTAAGGAGACCACTAAAGATGCCCTCAAAATGCTATCATTAGCGTATGAGTTTGAAGATGAATAAATTGAGGATCCAAAGGAAGAGAAGGGGAAGGAAGTCTTAGATCTAGTTATTATAGACACCCCCAAAAGAAAAGCTAAATTGGCCATTATCTTAGTGAAGTCAAAGAAGGCCAAGGTGAATTTCACTCCTCTTTTAAGTGAAGTTAACATCTTTAGTGAAGAAAAGTTAATTTATGGTCCAACCATTATATAATGGTTTATATATGGAAATTTCAAAAGGTACCAAGTACACAACATCCATGGGTTATGATGAAGGCCATCAATATCCTAGTTCATGAAGAAGTCAAGCCATGGATCCTAGATCTATAAAATGAAGATGAAAGAAGGATGGCTGATCTAAGAGAGTTGAGTAAAGCACAAATGGAGAATCCATCTCCAAAAGTAACACAATATTTAGTTGGTGTCAAATTTGACCCAACAACTACCATTTTGAAGAGGGTCACTAAGAAGAAGTCTATAGTTGGTGGATAGGAGTTCACTTTCTAAAAAGTTGAATCTTTTATTGGATTAACTCTAGTTAGAGGACAAAGGCTTGGTGAGGACTTAATATTTGAAGCAAATGTTCTTGAAATTGCTCAGGCTCAATCAAATCAATTATAAACAATGATCAAGGATATCAGGTAGAAGAACAAAAATTTGAAATAAAAAATCCATCTTGTCAATCCAAGAGGATAGATTTAAGAAATTTGAGGATACCATGACTGATTTATTGAATTTTTCAAAATTGTTCAAGACTAGGTAGGATACAATAAAGAAACAAAGTATAATGGCTAAATTATAAGTTGGCCAATGAAAATCCTCAAGCCACCAAGTGAAGGATTTGATCAAGGTCTTGACTAAAAATAAAATCCCTAAGTTTAGGATAGTCAATTTAGCCCACCTAAATATGGTTATGGATATATTAATTAATAAGATCAAGGCCTTCAGTAACTAGTAAAATAATATGGAGTGTATTTCAAAGGACCTCAAATATCAAGAGGGTAATATGTTACACATATTAGATAGCCTAATCAAATATCCCACCACCCTTAGTCCACTAGGCCTTATCATTGATGAGGAGTTAAAGCACAAAACTACTCAATTCATATAATAAGTGAGTAATGAAGGACAATGAAAAATAGGGATTGATAAAAAAAATATCATGGGCCTTGTTTTTTCATTAGAGGAAAAGATAAGAGATGTCAAGAGCATCAAACAAGCTTTATAAAAGGTTGAGAGGGATCTTAAGGGCTTAAAAGATCAAGAAAATGAATTGTTCATGAGACCTATCATTGATCTCCAAATGATCAATAAAAAACATTATAGAATGAAGATCTTGCATGGAAGGCAAAATACTACATCAACATAAGGGTTCCAAAGTCAAGCCAGTTGACTTAGCATATTCTATTATATAAATAAATTATATATTTTTTAAAATAAAATATTCTTTTGTAAAGGTGTGTGCAACTTGTAAATCACATTGCCTATAGGTTAGTCATTTTATAATGTGTAAAAGGTTCTTAAAAGAATTATAAAAAGACAATTATCCTTAAAATATGACATGACTAATCGACATACCTCATGAATTATCTATATAAAGAGGTATTGTCAATTATAAAGGAGAAATAATTTTTAAGGCAAAACTATTTGGTAACTTTTGATAAAATTAATACCAAGCAAAGAATTATGAAAAGTTTGTCCACATTTTCTTATGTGAATTGCTAACATGGTTTCTCTCATTTGTATCTTCTCATTTTTAAATTTTAATGGTTTTTATGAATTCAAGATGTGAATCTTTAAATTTAGAGCTACTAATTTCTACTTATGCTAGATTAGTTTAAATTTCTTAGGTTTACATCACTTTCTTTGCTCTTTTTACATTTGGGTTAATGGTATTTTCTTTCAAGGGTGAAATCCTTAATGTAAATCATGGTTCTTATTTTTATATTTTCACACCTTCCTTATATTTTTCTCTGATGTGTGATAGTATTTGAGCTTATGCTACTTCATGTTGCCCATTGGTTAAATGAATGTTAAGATGAAATTGGAACTTTGTCATAATGATTGAAACATAGATCAATAACAACTATCTTTTCTACCCTACCCTTCCTTTTTTTCATTTTTTATCAATTCACCTTATATTAGATTTATTATGAATACTCATCTTGGTTTAGATTTAGACTTAGGTCTAATCGTAATTCACTTTAAATAGCATAGATCAACTTCAAAATCAAAGATTAGCTATTGAGCCACGGTGGCTCCCAACCACCAACTAATATAAATTTATGAAATAGTCACTTGTTTTGCCTCTATTCCACCAAGATAGAAATTTTATCACAACATAAAACTCATGTATTATATTATCTAGATTCAAAAATGAGTAGTTTTTCTTAAACACTAAGAACCACCTATGATACAATTTTAGGCATCAACTAGGAATGCATTCTAGTAGTGCTAAAAGGAGGGCCTTAAATATTTGAAAATTTGTAACATCTTTGCTAATTTTGATGAATTTTATTCAAATATTGATGTATTATTTTCTTATTTATGTTTATTTTAGAATATTTGCATAAATATCATTGATAATGGTTTTAGACTAGTTTTTGTGCTTATTCTGACAAACATATTTCTTGAAGATATGTGACATATTTTGGTAAAGATAGCTTTAGATTTGTAAATCCAAGGCATTTGAGGTTAGTAATATCTGTTTTGTTCAAATATTGACTATATATTTACAAATTTGAGTTTATCTAATCTTGAAATGTGTAGATATCATTTATAATTAAGTGTTTGAACATATATTTGACCTAAATTAGTTAACAATTCATGTCCTTTATCATTATTTATATAATTTTTTGCAAAATTTTATTAATGTGTAAGTCTCATCGTCATTATTTTAAAGAATAAGATTTACACATAGTATTTAAAATAGGGTTCAAATATTTCAAGTTAGAATTGCCAAGGATAAGGACCAGGTCACATTTAGAGATAAGGGTTATTATTTCATTATAAGTTCAAGGGAGATATAATCAAGACAAATATAAGTATATAATTTCAAAGTCTCAACCAAACTCACCAGTTGAAGATGATCTTGTGTTCAATCCCTACCAAGTTATAGCTTATCTGGGAGGTTATTTAGTTAATTTTCTAGGTGTGGTACATGACCTTCCTTGAAATCCTAAAAAATATTTGCATACTTTTAGTCACAATGGTGTTATAACTACTAAAGAACACATTAAAAGTTTCAAATCTCATTTAATACTTTTGAATGTTATTCATTAAGATATAACATACATGTTATTCCCATTTAATTTCAAGGATGTTACATATGAATGGTTCCTAAACCTTCTTAAAAACTACATAGCCAGCTAGAATGATTTTAATAATTACTTTATCGATTAATTTGGCAAAATCATTAGTCCTTGTGTCCTTTACCAATAATTCACCATAATCAAAAGAGATTCAAATGAACCCATAAGATCCTTTAATGCTATGTTTTATAAAATGTTTATTAGAAAAATAACTCCTTACAAACCTAATGATTCTTTAGCCTTATAAATTTATAAGGGTTTCTTTTATCCCATAAATTTTGTGTTTCTCAAAAGATCTATTCATATCATTAATACACTAGCCCTAGCTTATGCTAAAGTTGTGATCATTAATGATCAGATGTGACACCATGGCTAAATGGCATAAAATATTTCCAACATTAATCCAAATTTTCATATTCTGATTATCATTTCTAATTACAATAAAAATATGCTTACCTTAAATCAACTTCTAGTCGTGAACCAATTGCCTTTGAGTCATGCACATCCTAGCCAAAACTTAGGATTCTTGAACAATTCTTCTAGTGGATCCCATCCACAAAACTAGAGAGATTTGATGATTATATCCAATAGTAATACTCAAGTACATAGTTCTATGGCACCTAATAATGATAATTATTCTATCTTTGAGATGTTTCAAAAGCTAAGAACTAATTTCATTCAACTACAAAATCAAGTTGACAATACTAGAGAAAGCTCTAGTAAAAACTTCTCTTTCCAAAGGTTTAGTAGGCCTTAAAATAGGTTTCAAAATAACAACAAAAAAATTCATAACCTTGAATCATCTACTAATAATAATTTTCATGATATAAATCTTATTGATATAGCTTTTCTTGTTTATTGTAGAGTTCATTGTACTTTAAAGCATGGTGAATTAGATTATCTAAAATTTTGCAATGCTTTTGAAGATTTTTAAGAAGATTTAGATACTTTTGAATTTATCCCTAATAAAAATAATGGTGTAGGTACCTAAATTTCCTCAAGTTCATAATAATATTTTAATCTAACTCTCATGTTGGAAACATTTAAATTCCCATTTCAAGAAGAGAATGAACCTGAGGATATCCCTAAAGAGATTCATGCATTTTAGTAATATCTAAAGATCTAACCTTTGAGGAATAGGGAATAGAATAAACCTTTGACTACCTCAACCCAACCAAATAACTTTGACACTCCTCTTGATACTACATTAGACAACAATCTAGAGACTTTAAAGGGAAGTAATTCAAAAAATAGTACTGATTCATCTAATTCTCTCAATATGACTGGAGATAATATGGTAGAGGAAATGAAAAATATAAAATCTAACATTACCTTAGATTATTTGAATCATATTATATAACAAAGGGATTTGGTATTGGAATATTTGTCTAATAAGCCTAGTAAGTCTCAAAAGGCTGCACATGTTAATGTTGCAATACATAAAAATAAGGTAGATGTTCCACCTTTCCTACTTAAAATTAGGATCTTTTGTAAAAGTTTACATAACTACTTGGTATATTCAGGTGCATCTACAAACATCATGCCTAAGGGTATTTGTGAATAATTAGGTTTGACTCTAATTAAATAGGATAGGGTTGTGACTCAATTAGATAAATCAGGAGTCAAAATGATTGGTAAATCTTTAAATGTTCACATGCAAATTGGTTATTAAGCAAGGATATAATAGTTCATTGGCATCCAAGTGATGGATATAATTGGTGTATATGGGATGTTGTTAATACCATATCATTTAATGATTATATGTCTACTAATTATTCACACGTATGGTTACCCTAGAAAGGATTTCCTAATCAGATCTATATAGAGAGGGAGCCCAAGATTAAGCATATGATCACCGAGTATAATACAAACAATGAGAAGGTCAACATGGTTAATTCATATCTAGGTGTTTACAATATTAATTCCCCAATGGTATGTAAATCCAACACTTCTCATATTTTAGTTGGATTATGGAAGCTATATTTTTATGGTGCTAGATGTAAATTAGGTTTTGGAGTAGGAATGGTATTAGTCGATCCCATTGGGAAGGAATATAATTCATCTTACAAACTCCAATTCCCATGAACTAACAATATTATAGATTATAAAGAACTTATTCTTTGATTAAACTTTTCAATCAAACATAAGGTTAAGGAACTATTAGCTTTTGGTGATTCTGAACTAGTAGTTAATTAAGTTAGAAGTAGATATCAATGCAAGTTATCCTATCTTAACAAATATAATGTTAGAGTATGGGAATTAATTAAACATTTTGATGCTTTATACTATCTTCTATTTATCGATTGCTTATGTTGTTTATGATGTAGCGGACTCTAGTGGCTCTTTTTGTTTGTGAGCCTTTCTATTCCTTTTTCTATTTATGTTAAGGGTTTGACCCCTAATTTTTCCACCTTATATTATCAAAAACATTATGTCGATCCCTAAGGAGGAAAATAAAGTTGTTTATAAACTTTGTTTAGCTATAGCTAATGTTACACCCAATAAAAATTCCAATTTATGAATCCTTACCATTGAATTAGTCCCCTATCCCTCAGTGTGAGATAATGTCAACCATTTTTAAGTACTCAGTGATGATCATCAGATCATAAACTTCATGACTAGCTTAGGATTATTTGAGGCTCACATAATTAATTAAGCCAATGAGAATAACCTTAATGATGACAAATTTAAAGGAAATATTGATGAAAAGGTCATTCAAATGAATGAAAATAAGATTCCCATAAAAATGATTTACTTATAAAGATTGCTTGATTAAAAAAACTAGATAAAACTATAAGTATTCCCAAAGTGAATGGGAAGGATTACAATGTAATTGACCTAGGTTGTCAAGGTCAACCTCAACTAGTGAACATTGATACGTCTTGTACAAGCATAAAAACCAAGAATTATAAAGATCTATTGACCAAGTATAAATATCTGATAACATGATCCTATGATGACTTCAAGATCTTTGATCCTAGAGTCATAACCCACACCATACCTCTAAAGGAAGCTTGCAAGCCATTTAGGTAAAAATAAAGGATAGTCAACCCTATCCTAGAACCAATGATATACAAAGAAGTCAATAAATTACTAGATTCTAAGATCATGTTTTCCATTAGACATTCCACTTGGGTAGCTAACTTAGTACTAGTTAGGAAGAAAATTGGTGAAATTATATTGTGCATTAACTTTATAAATATGAATAAAGCATCTAAAAATGATAATTACTTATACCTTCTCTTGACCAAGTAATCCAAATTATTTTTGGTTCTACCATGATTTATTTTCTTGATGTTTTTTCAAGCTATAATTAGGTGCTAGTGAACAAAGAAGACATGATGAAGAGTACATTTACTACTAACTGGGGCACTTTTGCTTATAAGAGAATGCCCTTTAGATTAATCAATGTAGGTGAAACCTTTCAAAAATCAATGGATCATGGATTCCAAGGCCTCATAGGTGAGTGCATTATTATTTACATGGATTATTTGATTATGTTTTCTAAAAATAGGGATGATCATACTATATACTTATAGTAGGTATTTGAAATGTGTAAAAGGTATGGAATCTCCCTCAATCCCAAGAAAAACATTTTTTGTGTAACTGAATGAAAGTTATTAAGACATGTCATTACCAAGTAGGGGATCTTTATAAACATGGATAGAGTAAATTTAATATATAATATATAATCCCATAATAGTAGGAAGGAACTAAATTCTTTCTTTAGAAAAATTAACTTTGTGTGAAAGTTCATTTTTGGTTTGTAGAGATTGTAAAACCATTGAATGACATGTTGAAGAAAGATGTAAAGATTACATGGAATGAGGAAACCAATAAGGCTTTCAAATACATCGAGTATGTAATAGGACAATCTCCAATCATGATAAGCCCAGATATAACTAGATATTTCCATCTGTATTTCCTTACCTTTGATCATACAATAGCTATTATTCTAACTTAGAAGATAGATAAGTGTGATCACCCCATTGCTTTCTGGAGTAATAACCTTAAATTTTTTGATTTAGACTATTATTTGATTGAAAATTAGACATTTGCTTTGGTCAAGGTAGTCAAAAAGTTTAGACATTATATCCTTATAAATAAGGCACATGTAATACTACCAAACCCTTCCACTAAGCTAATGTTGAGTCAATGTGAACTTGGAGAGAGAAGAGGTAAGTGGATGTTTATTGTTTAAAAATATTACCTAGAGACTAATACTACCAAGTTGATAAGATGACAAAGTTTAATTTAGATAATTTCTAATACTAAACCCAAATTGAGTGTAATATAGGTTGATCAACAAATCTTTTAATCTAATGGTTGGTATGATCGCATAATTTATTTTATAATAAATGGCTACTATCTTATAGGGTTAAGTATAGACCCAAAGTGATATTTGAGGCTCAAATCATCCCATTTTTTGATCAAATATGGGGTATTTTACATATATAACTTTGAAGGCATCTACCTAAGGTGTGTTTCCAAGGTAGAAGTATTTGACAACTTGAACACTTTCCATGAAAAACTTGGAAGTGGACACCCATCTAAAAGGACTAAAACTTATAAAATCCTTACAGATGGTTATTACTAGCCTATTATCTTCAAAGATGATCATAATCATGTGAGAGAGTGTCATGCATGTCAAGTCTTCAACACCAAAGAGCCCAAAAAATCCATGCCATTGAAGCCAATAATGATTGACAAGCCTTTTTCACAATGGGGATTAGACATTATGGGGGTCATCAACCCTAATTTTTTGTAAGGTCACAAGTATGTTATAATTGCCACTAACTACTACACAAGATGGACTGAAGCAGTAGAAAGCAAGCAATGCAAAACTAAAGAGGTGATAAAATTCTTAGAAGAAAACATATGCACAAGGTTTGGACACCAATATCTCTAGTCTATGATAATGGATATACTTCTATATCTATTGATATGATTGAATGGACATATGAAAATAACATTATATTCAAGTTCTCATCAAACCATTACCCTCAAGGCAATGGAGTCTTTGAATCAGAAAATAAGAAATTGATGAAGGTAATAAAAAGGTCTACAACTGATAAACCAAGGACATGACACAAGTCACTCAAGTATTCCCTTTGGGTAGATAGAATAAGAGTCAAGCAAGCTCTCAAGACATCACCATTCTTACTAGTATATGGTCAAACACCTATATTTCCCATCACACACAAGCTAAAAACATAAAATTTCATACAATATTACATGAAGGAGGATCAATAATTTTAAATTTCAAGGCTACTTAACATCATACAGATGAAAGATGCAAGAGAAGAACATTTTACCAATTTTAGCAGACATCAAACCATAGTCAAAAGGTGGTTTGACAAACATTCAAATATATAGGTGTTTAGATAATGAGACCTAGTTATTCTTTTGGATAAAGCCTCAAAATCAAAATGAAAGCATGGGAAGTTCACACCTTTGTGGATTGGCCCATATCAGATTACTGAGACCTTAGGAGACAACACCTTCAAGATGAAAGACTTAAAAGGAGCAAAGTTTACATTTCCAACCAATTAATAATATCTCAATCAATATTTATCTATTGTCCCACCATAAGTATTCATGGATTTAATTATAATAGTGGTTAGAGTTAGTGCAGGTAGCCTTATATTAGTTGTTTTATTTTTCTTTCTTTCTTTCTTGTCCTTTGTTTGTACATAGTGCATGTATATATTTATTTGGTTATTTTCTTTGATTTCTTGGTGTGCTTTCTATTTAGTGTGTTTATTTTCCATGATTTACTCTTTAATTTTAATAATTATATTCTATATAGCCCTCAATTATTTCATATAATTACTTAAGAAAACCTCACAGTTTAGGAATGCAAGTATGTACCCTCAACATTAGTTGATCATGGATTGTTGGAATGTGAAAATGAAGTTATAGTTTAGAGAAATTGAATAAGTAGGTTAATTGTTATTTTATATTTTAGGCCTTGTTATTTTTTAAGCTTGGATCTATGAAGGATTGAGCATATATGATGATAGCTTAAATTATTATGATAAAGTCATGTTTGTACTTAAAAAACATTAATTGCCTAGGATAAAGTTTGCAACCAAATATGAATATTTGAAGATCAAACATTTAACCAAATCCCAAAGCATGGATAATATAGTTTCCAATATTTACTATAAAGTAAAAATATTAAAAAATTGAAAAAATAACTTACCAAGCAAAGGTGATTCTAGTAATCTCCACCAGGGCTATGCATGCATGGATTTTAGTGGAACAAGGCCTTAAGTGGAGCCAAATATATATCTATCATGGATATGGAATTTTGGCTAGTATCAAAGCAATATCCAAGCCTTCCTTGATCTAAGGCATGATTCTTAATGAACATCCAAATATGTTATAGTTTAATGTCAATGGTTAAGGTCAAAATTCTAGAAGTTGCTCTGTAAATCCTATGACAATAAGTAGAATCAAAGAACACACACAAAATGGATATATTTTTATGTTTGATCCTAATTATACATGTGTAATACTTATTTTAACCTTGAATTAATCTTAATAATGGTCCCTGGTCAAGTGGAATAAGTAACCTAATTATTAGTCTAAACTAGATTCTCTGAATTCTAATATATTAATATATTTCCCCCTAAAGTCATCATTTGTTGAGGTCAACACATCCCCATTTCTTAAAAATGGGGACCTTTATTTTAAATTATGTAAATTTGTACCGTAAAACTAAAAATTCACTTGATTAAAGTACCACTAACATGTTTCCACATTATTTTTATTTGAAAAACATCCACACATGGTTCTCATTTGAATTGATTGGCATATTTTCAAGTGATCATTATTTTTCCCCTTCTAATGTTGCTAATGATTGTTGTTTGTGTTTTTTTATTTCAATTTCAATGGTTCTCATTTATGAATGGGCATGCTTAGGGTTTTATGCTTCAATGTTAAATTGATCTTTTACTAGCCTTCAATTTCTCAGAGATTAATTGAATCTATTTTAGGTCATGTTAAAACCCTAGTCTAATGTTTTAACCTAGGTCACTTTTGAATTAAATTCAAATTTTCATAGGAAAAACTATTTGTTTTATGAACATAGTTTTATTTTTATCCTAAGGCTTAGTTGTGTTTTTCAACATGACCAAACCTTAGTCTAAAGATCTTATGCTTGGTTCCTTCATTTCCTAGGACCCCATGGTCTATATTATTATTAGCATGGTCTAGATAATCACATGTTACCTTTCATTATGTTCTAACTTAGCCTAGGATTTAATCCTAAGGTTTTAATTTTTCTTTATTAACATAAATAAAAACCTCATCTTAAGACTTTATCCTAAGTTTCATGTGTTTCCCAAACCTAAATTAAACATTTTTATTGACTACATGATTAACAATATAGATTTGTTTAGGAAAGATTGATCTAACAACATGAGTTAAGTCAAGATTTCAATAGATCCCCAAGATAAGTGAGAAGGTGACTAGTGTCACCATGATGGGAACCCTACCAAAGATCTAATGGTAGACAACAAAAGATGATATTATGGAGAGTGATTAATTAGTCGAATATGATTTGATGGTGCAAGATCAACTTTGACAATTCAAAAAAACTCATAAATATCATGGATATGCCAAGTTTCAAACTTTCAATGGATTATTAAAGATAAAAAATGTTCCCAAATATTGATGGTACATGACTAAGCATACACATTATTATTAATGGTACATAACAAGTCAAAGATTCAACAGACCCCTTGCATGAATGAGAAGGTAACAAGTGTCAAAATTTTGATGAAATAATATTGAGTAGATAATGACATTCCACCCTTCAGATCATCTGATGGAGCATGTTGATTCGGCCAAATAAGATCTAATGGTGCATGATGAATGTTGAAATGTCAAAGGCCCTGATAATGAATGAGGAGATGATAAGTGTAATAACTATAAGCCATAAATTAAATATTGAACATCTTTCAAATAATTATGGTATATGGCCTCATAAACACATTCTAATCAATGGCACATGAAGCAAGGAACATAATCCAATTAATCAAGATCAATGGATCACATCCATCTAGGTAAGGATGATCTGACAGTGTGAGATCAATGTTGACATTTAAAAAAAGATCAAGACAAATGTAAAAGTGGAATATATTACAAACAAAAGTAATATTTAAAAACATCCAATAACATTTGATTTCCTAGATCGAGATCAATGAACCACATTGATCTAAGCAAATAGATCCAATAGTGTGAAGCAAGCTAAAAATTTTAAAGGGCCTAAAACCAATGAAATATTGACACATGTCCTAAAGTGATAGATGGTCATATTTCAAATGTTAATGAGTATCATTCGATATATATTCCAAGATAGAGCCATATAAGTGCCAAGTCAAATTAAAGGATCTTGTGGGATCAAAAAAGCAAAGTTATAAATACAAAGATCTAAACACAATCTAAGTCACAAAGATCACATAAGTTCAAATAGATAACACAATTAAATCACTATACAAACCTTCAAGAAATACCTAGTAAGTACATAAACCCTAATTCAACCATGTGCTCATTATAGTCAAGCCAAAGAAGCTTATATTGTCATTTATGCAAGGATAATTCACTCCAAAATGTAATTACAAACCAATAGTGAGCAATTTAGAGAAATTCACAACTATGGTATCCTAGAAAGGTGTCTAAATAGAATATGTGGAGCTCCATTTGACTTTATATGTAGAAGGGAGGATTTTCAAGGATACACAATTTGATTCCACAGTTCTAAATATAGGGGACAATAATTGGTCAAGCTTGTTTTGGACCATTGAGACTTAGTAGCCCACCATAAGATAAGAGGAAAAGACCTTATCTACAATGAGGATATACTATGACATAATCACCATTCAAATGATACGACTACATTATTAATATCTAAACTTGAGGTACTTCATTATATAGAAATTCTCTCTCCTATTTTTAAAGATGGAAAAATAGATAAAGGCATGATTGTTCATGAAGGTAGTTTTAGGAAAATTGCTTAGATATCTCCCATAGCTTTTAAAAATTATTAAAAATTTCCTAAGTCCCAATTATACATGACCATAATCAATAAATGGGCCAAGGATAGTGATTTTAAGAGCATCCTTTCTCTTTGGATATATTCTAGAAACCAAGTGTTTTTTGACATCAATAATAACATCCCCATTGGTCAATTTAGACCTAGAATGAGGATGATAATTGCAATGATGAATTAATTATATGTAAATATATACACTACATATGTATATAAACTCTAGGTCCCCTTAATCTATTTCATGGTTTATAAACAAATCACCCCTCCTCTTGGTGAAGTAATAAACACTTGTATGAGTAGATAATTTCCTACAATCAAGAAGAGTAGGGCTCAATCCTACATGATGTCATATCCTTTGGATTCCCTCCTTTCCATAATAAATATCCCCAACCTTACGAAATGGTCACTTGATAGGACATAAATAGTCTCATAATATTACTCCATGTTACTTATCTTTAAGTATAGGGATCACATCCAATTCATATGTGATTGTGTCTATCCTACCCTTAATGAGACCATCATAGGGAGCCCAATGATGAGAGTTAGCCCCCTGATAAAGAAAACTATTAAATCCATAGGGAATATATGTCTATATCTATATTTTAAAATCATCAAGATTGAGGGAACCTAATGCACTCCCCTTAGATCACCAGTCCATGTGCCAAATAAGCTTATAGAGAAAGAGGTATTTTACCAAATTCGTAATAGAATAGATTGTCTTTACAAGACCAAAAGGAAAGGATTGGTTCACACCCTCCCCATAAACATTGGTATAACTCTATTTACATCATGGAATAATATTGAGGATGCTTCTAAACATAAGACCTCCTTCAATCTTCAAAGTGATGAGCTAAGGCAATGGGATCCCCATGAAAGGGTTAAAGAGAATTTGAAATCCAAAGGAATAAATGTGCTTTATTAACACTAGCCTGGTATTTTTTACCCCATATAAACAAAATAGTCTTCATTATCCAAGGTCACCATTAGACTAAAAAGGCACAACAATCCAGAATCTAGGATGCAAAGGGAGCAAAAGGGAGATGATGACATATGGTAGTTTGGGCTAAGGTAGTATCATTTATTGAGTTGTACACCTTTTATACCTCCACCATCCCAACTAAAAATAGATTCCATACTTGAGATAGAAATTGAGCAAAGGCCAAAGGAGAGAAGGCCTGATGAAATTGCATCTTTTTCAACCCAAGCAGAGGAACAAAGATCACTAGTGGAAGAAGTTCACATAGTAGTATTGGACCCTGATGAGACCATTGAGTATGCCCTAAAAATTTTATTATTAGCCTATGAGTCTAAATATGAAGAAATGGAGGAGACAAAAGAAGAGAAGGGGAATGAAGTGTTGGATCTAGTTCATATAGACACCCTTAATATAAAAGTTTAATTGGTGATTATCCTGGTGAATTCAAAGAAGCCCAAGGTGATTTACTCGTTTAAGTAAAGTTAACCTCTTTAGTGAGGAAAACTCAATTCATGGTCCAACCATTTCATAATGGTTTATCTATGAAAAATTTTAAATGGTACCAAGTGCATAACATCCATAGGATATGATGAAGGCCATCAATATCCAAGTTCATGAAGAAGTTAAGCCATGGATCCTTGATCTACAAAAGGAAGATGAAATAAGGATGGTTGCTCTAGGAGAGTCAAGTGGAGAAAAAATGGAAAATCCAGCTTCAAAAGTAACATAATATTTATTTGGTGTCAAATTTGACCTAACAAATTCTAGTTTAAAGAGGATCACTAAGAAGAAGGCCATGGTTGGTGTAGAGGAGTTCACTTTCCAAAACGTGGAACCTTTTGTTGGATTAACTCTAATTGGAGGGAAAAATCTTGGCAAGGACCCAATATTTGAAGAAACTTTTCTTAAAATGGATTAGGTTTAGTTAGATCAATTTAAAACAATGATCAAGGGCATCTTGCAACAAAATAAGAATTTAAAATAATAAGCCATGTTATCAATCGAAGAGTACATATTCAAGCAATTTTAGGATACCATGATTGATTTATTCAATCATTTAAAGTCATTCAATACCAATTAGGATAAAATAAATAAACTAATATGGATAAAATCCAATTTGGTCAATGGTAATACTCAATCTACCAAGTGAAGGATTTGATCAAGGCCTTGACTGTAAATCAAATCCTTGAGTTTAGGATAGTCAGCCTAGACCACCTAAGTATGGATATGGATATATTAATTAATAAGATCAAGGCCCTTAGTAGTTGGTCCAAATAGATGGAGGACATTTTTAATGACATCAAATAGTAAAAGGGTAAGATGTTACACATTTGATACTTTGATCAAGAGCCCACCACCCTTAGTCCACTAGGCCTTATCACTAATGAGGATTTCAATCATATGACTACTCAATTCATCCAAGAAGTGAGGAATTAAGGAAAATAAAAAATAAGGGAAGATAAAAAGAATATCATGGTCTTGATTTTATAATTAGAGGAAAATATAGGAGATGCCAAGAGCATCAAACAAGCTTTGGAAAGGGTTGAGAAGGACCTCAATTGCCTAGAATATCAAGAAAAGGAATTGTTCATGAGAGTTATCATTAATATATAAATGATAAATAAATAACATTATATAATTAAGATATTTTAGGGAAGGTAATAAACTACATTAGCACAAGGGTTCCAAACTCAGGCCAGTTGACTTAGGATATTTTATTATATAGACGCATTGTATATTTTTAAAAATAGAGTATTTTTTTGTAAAGTTGTATGTAACTTGTAGATCACATTACCTATAGGTGATTCATTTTAGAATGTCTAAAAGGTTCTTCAAAAAAATTTAAAATGATAATTTTCTTTAATGTTAGACATGACGAACTAGCATACCTCATGAATTGTCTATATAAAGAGGTATTGTCCATTGTAAAGAAGAGAGAAATTTTGAGCTAAAAGTATTTTGTAACTTTTGAGAAAATTAATAAAAAATAAAGAGTTATACAAAGTTTGTCTAATTTTTCTTGTGTAAATAAATATCATGGTTTATCTCTCATTTATCTAGTCTTATTTTTAGATTTAAATGGTTATTATGAATTCTAGATGTGCATATTTAAATGTACACCTACTAATTTATGCTTATTCTAGATTAGCTCAAAGTTATTAGGTTTTATTCACTTTATTTTCTCTTTTTGCATATAGGTTAATGTTATTTTTTTATAAGGGTGAAATCCTTAAAGTAAATTGTAGTTCTTATTTATATATTTTCATACCTTCCTTAGATGTTTGTCTGATGTGTGATAGGATTTGAGCTTATGCTACTTCATGCTACCCATTGGTTAAATTTATGTTAATATGAAATTGGAACTTTGTCATAATGTTTGAAACAAAGATCAACAACACCTCTCTTTTCCACCCTACCCTTCCTTTTTCTCCTTTTTTTTTTATCAATTCACCTTAGATTAGCTTCATTGTGAATACTCATCTTGGTTTAGCTTTAGACTTAGGTTTAATTATAATATAATTTAAATAGAATATATCATCTTCAAAATCAAATATTAACTATTGATTGATGGTGGCTCCCAACCACCATCTAATATAAATTTGTGAAATAGTCACTTGTTGTTCTTCTATTCCACCAAAGATAGGAACATTATCACAACATGCAACTCATGCATTGGATTTTTTATATTAAAAAATGAGTAGTGTTTCTTAAACAGTAAGAACCACTTTTGATACAATTTTAGGTATCAACATGTATGTTGATGTCATATTATATAAATTATTGGTTTCCATGGTCTATGTGAATGTTTCATGTATTAGTGATTATACTCACATTGGTTTTGGTTGATTTCTTTATATCCACAATGTTATTATCTACCCCTTCATTAAGGGTAGTGCTACTCATAAGGGGGAGGTCTATAAGATGCTAATGGTTTGTGGTTGGAGGTAAAGCACTTATATGATGCTCTCCCCCTATTCATCTATTCAACCTTTTAGGATCATATTCATGGCTACACATATGGATCATTGAGTTGATTATGATGCTCATTTTTACTATTGTACATACTACATTATATATTTATCTTTTTACTAAAATGTAATATGTAGTACATTACTATTTGTTGGATATTCACCACATCATTAACTATGATATTTGTAACTAATTTTGTATATTATGACAATAATGATTACATACTTATTTATAGTTGTAATTCTAGATTATATCATTAATTTGATGTACTTTAATCTTTCCAATATTCATTATATGAAAAATATTCATCTTGAAATATATTAAGATTGTTTGAAAACTAAATGTATTATTAATTTGACTATTGTGTTGTTACAATTCTACATTTATTGATTTAGATAAATTTATTAGTCAAAAAATGAGTTTATAAATAATTATGGATGATTTTATAAGTAAACCATTTGGGTTGTTAAATAAAAAAAATTGTAAATCTTGAGTAACCCAGTGGGGTTATAAGAAAAATAACAATTTTTGCACAAGATCAAGGAAAATAAAGCATATAAAAATAATCTAGAAATCAAACACAATGATTTATGATGGAATAAAATAACATGATCAACCTATATAGTGTTATAAGATAGAGGATAGCACTAAATGCCACATGTTTTTAAGCTTTGCCAATAACGCCCTTACTAGATTCAATAGACCATTTTTGGATTGTAACAATTAAATAGCTAATATAAAGTTACCTTAAGTATTTTGACATAGTAAATGACTAATACTAATATGAAAATTAGCTAAGAGCCTATTTTCATTTTTTTTTTAAATTAAAATAGTAAGTGCAACCAATCCCCCTTGAGAATTCACATTTGAATAGTTTATGCCATATATTATACAATCTAAATTTTAATATTTTTATCTTATTTAGATCAACTAAATAAAAAATAAATTGAAAACTAAAAAGGGATGAATTAATTAAAATAGTGATGTTTGAGGAAAAACCATGAACATAAATACAAGAAGTAGAAGGAACTTGAGGATAAATTATAGTTGGAAAGTAAGATTAAAAAATTGAACTTGTATGGGTGACCTATCATATAATAAAAATAAGTTTAAATAAGACATTACTAGAAGCCACATGCAAGATCATAGAAATATAGAAGAAAATAGAGATACATATAAAGAGTAATGTTAATAAATTATATATATATATATATATATATATATATATATATATATATATATATAAGGTTAAGTTCAACAAATAGTAATTGTGTAAGCCAAGCTAATAAATATTACCATCATAATCAAGTGATTTATAATAATGTTGGGAATGATTATTATTGGGGAAAATAATTATGTTCAATATATATGGTCGTAATAAATAACCATCATCATCTTACTTATTGTTATTATATTAACTATTGTTTATAATAATGTGATACTTATAATTGCATATACCATTGAATTTGATAAGTGAAGATAAATGATCAAATGGATGGAACATAAATGAATATAGGATATAGGTGGGAATATTTTTTGAATGAATATTCATAATGGGAGAAGGGATATGGAGATGGAGCAAGATTTCAAAGAGCGATAATGAGTCACATTATTTCTTCAATTAGTAAAGGCATCATTGGGACCCATATGGATAATATGTATGGAGATGCATCTAAGGTTGAAGTATCTATTAATGTAACTTTAAATGTGGTGAATGGTGGTTCCCAAGGTAAGTTATCTTGGTATTTTATACTTAAAGTAAAATCCATTGATTTTATATAAATCAAACCAAATTAGGAACTTTTGATTGTCAAGGATAACAAGGGTTTTCATATTAAAGTTCTTATATCATTGATATAAATATATTAATCTAGAATGGAATATGCACTAATATAAAATATTATTGGTTTAATACCTAATATAAATGATTTAAAAAGGTGGTCAATAAGAGAATGACACCTAAGGGCCATATGGAAATTTTAGCAATGACAAATCAGATTTTTTTTATTAATTTGAATAGTGTTGAGGATTGAAGGCATATTATTGTAGGTGGTCCATGGTTATTAAAAAATTATATATTACTTATAATAAAATGGCACTGAAGGTTTGACCTATAAAAGGAATACATTAATATGATTCGCATATGAGTTAGATTGTCTAGCCTGTGTATCGAGTTTTGGGATGAAGAACTATTTATAAGTGTGGTAAGGAATTTTGGATATCTAAGAACATTTTATGGAGAAACTAAGGATAGAATGAGGTTTATTAATGATATATTTTGTGTTAGTACCTTTGTAAATCAAGATTTACCTTCTTCAATATATATGCATACATCAAAGGGGGAAATGATTTAAAATACTCATTATGAACACTCAGCCTTCTTATGCACAAAATGCAAGATACTAGGTCATATCACTAATATTTTTTCATCTTGGAAAAAAAAAATCAAATCCCAAATAAGGATATGTTATTATTTCAAAGGAAGGATCAGAAGACTCTTGGTCCTTCTAAAAAAAATTAGATCATATAATATTAAACACATTCAAGAATCATATTGCTTCAAAGTCAAGAGAATATGGATCTAAGATATTAAATCCAACTAAAAATAAGCTCCCAAGAGAGAAGAGAATGGAACCCTTCTCGATGGTCCAAATAATTTTTGAAAGGTATCTAGGTATTAAACCATAATAAGATCATGTGAAGAGTCCTCCAAATCAAGATTTTTTGAATTCAAAATCTGTTTCCATGGAACAAGAAGATGATGGAAATGAGGACAAACAAATTTGAAATCATAAATAGGATATGTTAGTGATATCAAAAATAAATTAGTCCTTACATATAAATAATAACCTTTTTTATCATTTATCTATGAATAAGTTTGAATGTCTTCAATATTTAGATGGGGATTGGATAGTAAGTATGGATTCAGTTTAAATCAATAGAAATATGGATCATGAAATCTCAAAAATAAAACTAATTTGAACCAAGTGGTGGGTTTAGAACCAAAGGAAATAATCCAAGAAAATAGAGAAATAAAGGGGAAAATAAAAGTGTAGAAAAATTTTAATCACCCAAAGAAAAAGGGGTTGTCTACTCATTAGTGACTAGTAGAAGAGGAGAAAAATACATGGCAATTGACTCCCCCCAAGGACTGGTAGAGCACCTAAAAAGTAATTATTTAATATGGTGAGTGAGGGTGAATTATTAGTATATGGTAACTATTCAAGGGGAGAAAAACTCATAATAATAAAGTTTAAATGAAATTACTCTCTTGTAATATTAAGGGCATGAACAACTCTAATAAGCGTAGAGTTTTTTTGAACTTGAGATTTAGCCATAATCTAATAATTATAGCCATATAAGAGTCAAATATGAATGAGAGGGATTTTAAGGAAAATATATCCATGTTATGAAAAAAAATTAGAGAGAGAAAATGTAAGTTCAGAAGGATATTTTGGACGTTTGGTTACATGTTGGAATAATAAAATTTTGTAAGGGGTATTGACATGTAAAATTAAGCATCACCTAGTGATCATGTTCACTAATAACTTAGATGGACTACTATGGATTTTATAAAATTTATATGTTCCAAATGATTTAGTGTGACGAAGAAGACTTTGGGTTGAATTTTTGAGTTTATGAGGAACTACAAGGACATACTCAGGGTGTTAGCAGAAGACTTTAAAACACCATTATACTTAAGAGAAAATAAACAAGGAAATGTTACCCTTTTAGAAAGAATGGAAGAGTTGGAAAAATTAATTTTTTACTATGGTTTACTTCATGTGTATTTTAAAGTACCTTATTTCACTTGGACTAATAGTAGAATAGGGAGAAAACTTAATTCAATTAATGTTATATAAAGTATTGATTTCCTCATACTAGTTATCTTTAAAGGATTGCATTTTGTATTCTCTTCTAATAATTGGATCAGATCATAACCCAATGGAGCTGATCATTGAATAATAATATAATAAGGATAGATCACCATTTTTGATGGATCACATGTGGCTCAAAAAGATGGAGATCAAAGATATAATTTTTGAATGGTGGAATATTAATATGAGGGGTTCAACAAAGTTTCAAGTGGTTTTAAAATTTAAAAATGGCTAGAAAGAAATCAAAATATGGAATAAGGAATATTTTGGTAAAATTTTCTTGTTGAAAAAAGTAACTTAAAATAATAACTAAGTTCATTAAAGGATTTTTTAGTGGTTAATTATTATTATCAACATACAAGCCTCAAATAAACCTAACTACTTAGTAAGTATCATATGAAGGTAGCTCAGGAAGAAAGTTTATGGTAACATAAATCTAGAATAATTTAATTGAAGGAGGGGAATAAGAATACTATGTTTCTCCATTTTAACATAGTTAAGCATACATCCTATAATTAAACCAAGGGAATTAAATGTCATAATGGGGAAACTATCTCAGATAAGGAAGCCATTAAGGAGGAGAGTATACTTTTTTTAAGCTTTTTAACATGAAATCAAGATCAAATGCTATAATGGAGTATGATTTACTCCAAAAGATTAAAGAATTAGTTGATCAAGTTGATAATGATAGTATTTTATCCCCATCATCCAAGCAATAATTTAAATCTACTATATTCTTGTTGAATAAAGATAAGGCTCCTAGGCCTAAAAACATTCACATAGATTTCTTTCAAATCTCTTAGGAGACCATTAAGGATGATGTGGTTGATGATATCAATGAATTTATTTGTATTGACAAATATAGAGAGATATGAACAAATCCTTTATAGTTTTCTTTCCAAAAAAGAGGGTGTTAGCAATTTTTTTGACTTTCAACCAACTAGTCTACGTAATGTTGTTAATAAGATTCTCACTAAATTGGTATCCATAATATTACACCCTATTATGGTGAAAATCATTATCAATAAATAGAGAGGTTTTTTTTATAGGATGGAATTATAGTTATCTAGGATATAATACACATAATGGACAAAATTAGTCAAGTTATTATGGTTCTAAAATTAGATATGAATAAAGTGTATGATAGGTTAGATTGGATTATTTTGGAGAAAGTCTTGTTATAGTTTGGTTTTCAAGATATATTAATATTGATGATAAGAAATTATATATTGATTATCATGTTTTTAGTGGTCATCAATGATGCTCCTAAAGTATTTTTCAAAAATAGCAAAGGAAACAGGCAAGTTGATCTGCTATCACCTTTCCTATTCATAATAATGGTTGAATCTCTTAGAAAAACATTAGTAGATGACATTAGATATGGTGTACTAAAGGATTTAAATAAGATAGAACTACACTAATAGTTTTTTTATGATAATATCATCATTTTTGGATCATAGGTTAGATAATCTAGAGAGCTAAAAAGGATAATTATAAATTATGAGGTAATGTCTAAGCAGAAAAACAACTTTGAAAATAATGCAGTCTTCTTTTTCAACACTCCTTTACTTAGGTATAATAGGATTGAATATTTATTAGGTTATTAGATAAAGGATAATGCAATCACTTACCTAATCATTCCCATCTCTAGTAGGAAATTCTCACCAATGGCATGGAATCCTTTATTGGAAATGTTTTATAAAAAGTTGGTTGTTTAGTAAGTTTAACTTTTATCCGAAGGAAAAAAACTTAATCTCATTAAAATAAATATTCAAATTTTAATGATTTATCTGATTTCCATGCTCAATATGCCTAAGACTATCAGTGAAGAATTAGAAAAAATACAAATAAGATTCCCATGGGTAGGTACTAAATACAAGGAAATGATCTCCTTGGTAGTGTGGTAAAGGGTATGTACTCCTAATAAAAATGGAAACCTAGGTTTAAAGAGAATGAAGTGGATGAATAAATCACTTATTTATAAATATTATTGGTGGTTTCTCTCAAGCTCCACCTATTGATCTATATTCTTTTAAGCTAAATACTAAAATACTAGGAAATCTCTCAGCTTTTTAGAGGTATATTAGTTTATCAATAGATCATGTTTTTGGAAATTTTTAGTGTCTAGTAGAGAGTTTATATAATGGTTGCAAGTTAAAAGTGGGGGATGGGAAGAAAGTAAAGTTTTGGGAGGATAAATGGGTCTTAGGTCACCCTCTTCAAATGGTTGAACCATGGAATCAAGTATATGTTTTTGCTAAATAGGATTTTGGGAGCAAATTTTAGGATTAAAAGAAGGTCACAAATAGATTAAGAGTTTTTAAGCATCTGAGAAACAAGAATATATGAGAAGAAAATATTATCCGTAGTGATTTATTAGCTTTTTGTGTTTTTACCATATCCCCAATTTGGTAAAGGATTATGAATTGGTATGGAAGGACTCATTTGATGTACATTACTCGATCAAATTAGGGTATAAATTTATCATTAACATTCCTATGGAATATATGCCTTGGGGAAAGCTATGGGTTAAATGTCTCATACATAAGGTTAATAATTTATTATGATTATATATGTAAAATAAGATACTAACAATGGAAAACCTTAGAAAAATAGGCATGACTCTAGTTAATAGGTGTCCATTATGTGAAAATGAGAATGAAATAGTGGCCCATTTGATGATAAGATGCTCTTATACCAATGAATTTTGGAGCTCTCTATTAGAGAAATTTCAAATCAAATGGGTCCAACCTAGTTCAAAATTAGACTTATGGATGGCCTAGTCATTTCCATTACAAAATGAGCATACAATAAAGTTTTAGAAATTATCTTTAAAACATATCCTTTGGGGGGTATGGGGAGAGAGAAATAAAAAAATAGAAACAAGATGTCAATTTTGGTGGTGGCTCACAAGATCTGTGAAGGAATGAAGGAGAATTTTAAAATCAATTCAAAAAATAAACACACAAGATTGAATTAAGTGGATTCCAGAATATCAAAAAATTAGTAGATTCAAGTGAAAAATAGGATTTATAATGATCCAATATCTAAATAATGAATAGTGCATAAATGGATGATCCCATGTCAAGGTTAGGTGAAACTCAACCTTGATATAGCATCAAAAGGGAACCTAGGTGATTTAGGAGGGGTTGATATTTTGAGGGATCATAGGGATATGTTGGTTTCATATCATGTGGTATAAATGGGCATCTAAACTAACCATTGGGATGAATAACTTGTATTTATATGGGGTATAATATAAGAAAAAGAATTTTAGATAAATAAATTAGTGATAGAAGTAGATTCATTAAACATCATAAATTATTTATCTAGGAAGAATTCAAGTAGTTAGACCATAATAAATAATTATTTTTCCCTATATTCTTAACCTTGTCAATAATAATTTCATGATGGGAGTATTTCTTGTGAGGGTGGATTCAATTGTGGCTAACTATTTGAAAGAAGATAGGGAATTCTTAGTTACTCTACAAACTGGTTGAATGAAAGCCTTCACAAAAAGAGTGTAAGGATTTGATAAACACATTTGTTAAATTTTTTTTAATATCTAGAATAATATAATGTTAGAGATTAAAGCTGCATTGGTGTAAATCATGGAGGACTTAATTGCCCAAGTGACTGATCTCATAGTGGAAGGGACTAATATTTTAAAAACATGTAGATATTTCAAGGAGGAGATGGAGTTATTGAAAGATGGAAAACATCTCACCCCTATAAATAATGGATTCTCTTGGGATCATTTAACTCAATTTTATTATGACATTATTAAGTAGGTAATTTTATACATCACTTTTTAAGGTAGGCATAATGTAATGCATTGTTCACATTTCATATTACTCAATTATTTTAGACATAAAATCCCCCTAAGTTTTCCATTTTACATCCTTATTTCTCTCAAGATGTCTGTTATGGAGGTTAATAAGGGGAAGAATAACTAACCACTTCACCAAATGATCATTTTCATGATACATAAGTACTTTAATTAAATGAATAAGGGCCCAAGGTTCTTTATTATGTCGATTAAGTAGGATTATAGCAAGGGGAACTAAAAAATAAAATTGAAAAGTGTGTTTAAATGCAAGAAATAAGATAAATAGGAAGGAATTAGAGGTGATTAATATGGAAGATAAAAATTCAATATTATGGATATTAGGGAGGATGGAGAGGATAAAGTAGTTGAATTATTATCTCTTCTCCAGAGTGTCCTTCATGCAATCTAGGTATGTTAATAGGATAGTGAATTGTAGCTTTAGGGAGGGAGATGATGATACTATGTGCAAGCCCATAGGTAAGTGGTATCACAAGATGCTTCCATGTGGAATCATAAAAATTACATGATACCCAAAGATGATTGTATAAAATTCAAAGACCATAGGAAAGCAGTCTCATGAGATGTTTCTACATTGAATCATCTTGGTGACCTGTTATCCCAAAGATATTATTATTAAGTATGAAGCCCAAGATTAAATGGGTGAGTTGGATGTTACCAAACCTAAAAATACCATTAATAAATGTTTATCAACACATTCCCATTGAGATCAAAACCTATGGGCTATCAGGTTAGCATAATTTTTCCATGTGACATAATTCTACTACACCAAAGCTTAAAGGAATATGTGATAGCCCTACAAAGTCATAGGGTAATGAGTTAATTAATTATTTACATGTGTTATTTTTCATGAATTCACTATCATAGTCTCAATTATCACCCTTAGAGAGGTTCTTTAGGCTCTCTCTAATTGAGCCTATAAAATTGGGACAACCACAGGCTATGGGTCACATATGTTGGGGATAAACCTATGGAGTAGGCTAACTTCCTCTTTGATGCTCACATAAAAGTGAAACTAAGCCTAATGCTTCATATGGAAAATGGTTATAAATGGAATACATAATCCTAATAAATTTAACTAGGTGATGCAATAAAGTTAAGAGGGAAACTCCTATAAGCTCAAATCCACACTAGATCAATAAAGGACAATACTAGCTTACACAACCTTAAGATCAAGCTAATTTTCATAAGTATTTCATAGAAGAGGTTCAAAATATAACACTAATATAGACCTAAAAATAAATTTAAAAACCTCTAAATAAGGTTAGAGATGACCATTGAAGATTTTATTTTCTCCTTCACACAATGCCATAGTATACAACTTGCCAAACATAGATTCAAGGTAGAAGATAGGTAAAGAAAGTCTTATTGCATAAAGAGGTATTTATTACAAATGATTGATAGGGTTGAGCCTAATCAAGTTGAGTATAATTTTTAGTATCTTAAGGCATTTCCCATCTCTCAAAAAGATAAAAATGGGTCTAAAATTTGAGAATCGTTTACAAAATGAAAAAAAGGGATAATATAAGAGAAGGGGAAGAGGATCATGAGAAAGGGGAAAACATGTTGTTTGTGATAATCAATGAGTTTTTATCTTTAAAGAGGTGTTTCACTAGGATTTTTTTCCAATCAAAATATGTTATTATGAGCAAGATATTCATGATTTTCCAAAATAACTTTCAAATCATCCCACTGGGTTGAACAAGCTACACTAGAAGACAAGAGTTTGCCAAAAGTGGAAAGTCATGATCTTACTATAAATAAGTGCTCCAACTATTCCTAAATCCCCAAGTCCTATTAATTTAGATATTTCACTAGATTTCCTTATAAGTAAAAATTCCTCATATCTTAAAACTACTAAGGACATGTCATGTCTACTCTGAGTGATAGTTTATCGAGGGTATGACATGGAATGATCTTCTCATTAATCATGTATCTGCTTTGTGCTTTGGATCCTAGATCAAAATAAATATAGGTGAAAACTAATCTAAGGATACTTGTTTTCCTATAATTTTACATATAGATGGTGTTATATTCAATGCCAGGTCCTATTTGAATCCGTATCGATCTCCTTTTCCTTTACCTTTTTTGACTTGGGTCAAGCTCAAGTTTGGGCCCTTTAATTTTTCTTATCGAGTTTGGTCTATTTTGATTTATTGACTTTCATTGAACACCCTAGCTCATCCCTTTGCTATTGGATATAGGTAATCAACCTGAATCATTGACCTTTTTAAATTAATTTCACTCTATCATATTTTGATATTCGATTAAACGTGGACTGTAAATCTTTGGGACCCACTACCTTGATCTCAATTTTTCATTGGTTTTTAGGATTCACTGAAAATTTGAATTTTTTGAGCTCTAATTTAATTAACACTTGTCAACCATGTGTTCCTCCTCAAGTTCGTACCAAAGATTTTGGATCCAAAAAATCACATTATGGGTCTTAAAAATGACATTCATGTAGATGTTTGTCATTTCTCGACCAACTTTGAAATTTTATAGCTTGAAGTGAAAAGATCATGGGAACACCAAACTTGTAGATAATGGACCTAATACTTAAAGGAACAAACCCTTTTATTTTATTGGCCATTAGACCTTTTTATTTGTTTTTGTAAAATGTTGAATTCGACTGGTTCATGTGCTTCTACATGATGTTTTAATGATGGTCGAGTCTAAAATGGCTATGTATGGAAATTTAACAAATTTTAAATTAGGATCCAATTTTTCCCATGCATATATTTCATTATGCTATAGTGTTTGAGATGTAACTTGGTATATATGAACTAGACTCCAAAATGAAGAGACCCATATAATTATTTCTTACTGAGACTACCACACATATAAGATCTTGTGCCATGAAAATGAATACTCATCTTTTTTGCTATTAAAACTAAACGTCTAGATAATATTTGGATGGAATGAGTATACTAGATGAGTTCTAAAAACTTTATGCTTGTCCAGAGGACTCCATAGGGTCTCTACAACTTTAGACAAGTCTTTAGAAATTGACAAAATACACTTTAAGTGAACCTAAAATGCTTCTAAAGCTTATGAGATCTATGAATTCTCTATTCCACTAATTCCATCTTGAACTAGTTTAGACCATTTTGATCAATTAAGAAATATGCATCAAGACCTTTAGCAATTTGCCACATGTTTGGTATGTGGGGCAAAAATAGTGAATAGTCACTTAAGAAGTGATAGGTGGAAAGAGTGGCCTAAGAGCCTGAACTGAAGCTGGCATGGCCAAGGAACTTGACTAAGCAATCACTTGGATCATAACTAGGTAATAAATGGTTGATGTTAATTTTGAAATTCATGTAAATGTAATTTTCATAGTTTTAATTTGGCACAAGATGTGAAAGGATTTTTTACTACTTGGCCAAATGAATTAGGACTATGGTCTTCCAAATTAGTACTATGGGATTATGTATTAGTGTCTTACACCTATACATGAGCCTCTTGGTCGTTAAATAACTCTTACTATGATTGTATTAGATTATAGTATATATCCATTTTTGTTGGTTTTTTGTTCCTTGTAATAGTGTGTCATGCCTATCTTTTGAAAAAAATGGGCATGACATTTTGGTATCAAATCTTATGATCAATATGAGTTCACTACCTTTCTAAATATAGGTAATCATTATTTTTGTAAATTTAATATTTGTGTATTACTTTCTGACACTTTTAAAACATGAATTATGTGGAATAGATTTCACCAATAAAAGGAATGGAAATACTATGTCAAGGTATCACCAATATCCTGAACTTATACAACCATCTAGGATCAAAGATCAAATTATTGAGAATCTATAATGTGTTCTGAATATGTTAAAGGAAATGTTTCCTTAAATTTATATGTTACAAAAAATATCCTATTCACCCCAATAAGATCATGTGAAGGTTTGGAAATATTAAATATATCATCATCAATAAAATAATAGGAGCCACCTTTTATAGTATTTATAGAGGTAATGTACTTAGACAAAAGCTCAACCTATGAAATCTTTGAATGCAGGACCATGGAAGACCTCAAAGGAATGACTTAGAAATTGGTCTCCTCACGGTGTATGTTTTAATTGTGGAGATATTGATCATTATTCTCTAGACTTTCCTAGAAAATACTTGATCAAAGGACACTAAATTCCTAATGTTGACTAGTTGCAAAGATCAAATTTTTTTATAATCCATAGAATACATATTTTAATTATTTTATTCTGATAAAGCTTGAAATGGTTGTGATGAACTATCATCTTTGAAAGGATAGTGGACCTTATTGTTAAGAAGCACTTGGTGATATATATATATATATATATATATATATATATATATATCTTTTTACATATGTGAATGCACATGATGATTGCATATTATAGTGTTTATCTTGATAGATGAAATTCTATTACAGTATTTGCCTAAATAATTGATATTCTTTATGTTGATATTATATTAATGGTGGATGGAAATCTTATTGATGTTAGATTGATATGCTTGAACTAATGATTAGATGTTGATAAATTAAACTCATATCTATGAAAAAGATTTAATGACTTCTCTATTGAAATTTTGAATTCCATAGATATGTTGATTATATATGTTTAAGCTATGGTGATGTTAAAGAAAGTGTCTCTTGATTATTAGAGTATTAGGACCATTTAATGAACTACGATATGGTAAAACACTGGTATTAAGGTTATGGATTCCTGTATGAATAAATATAGTATTGCTAATAATAACCAATTAAGTTGTACTATTGCTTTTTAAATTAAGAGGTTAGATGAATCTCCTTTAAAATAATCAAATCACATATGTCTCCACATAATTATTCTTTCATTAAAGATAATGTTATATTTTTATAGCTTTAGGTTCTTAATTGCCTTGTGGTGTATTTATGAGCATATCTTGACTTATGATGATTTTTATGGGTGTATGTAAAATGGTTATGAGGGTATATTATGGTTGCGAAACATATTGAATATATTAAGGTAACCTTGTACATTACTTACATTATGATGATAAATCAATCAATTGATAAATCTACACTAATAATAATGATTGGTATCCTAAAAGAGTTGATAATCATTTTGAATTACTATGAATTTATATGTAAATGACATGGAATGAATACATTTAGTATTAATAAATATCATCATAATGATAAATTGTCAATTTTGATAGTTGAAACTCCTAACTACATTATGCACTTGTAAATCATTATGTGTCAACAAGAATCAAAAGTGGTAACCATAGAGGTTCCCTTATCTTAAAATAATATCCCTACATATATGTTGCCAAGAATATTATGTCTACACATATAGGTAGGACCTAGTTGAAGTTAACATTATATATAACTTTTCATGTGAAAGTAGGTAAGACCTAATTTCAATGCCAAATCACACCTTAAGAAGTGATGAATACAGACTAATTGTAAGTATGTCCTCTAAAGAGGTACATGGTACCATCTACTTTACTATATCATTTTATGTAGTATAGTGGTATAACACCCTCCTACATGTTATTCCTAAAATTTATAGTATATTTTTTTGTAGTGGTAGTAGTTTGGTACCCTCCTACATGTTATTACTCATTATCAAACATTAATTAATTCAACATGATAAAGTGGTGATTGGTTCCATATGAATTTGTTTTAGTAATGTCTGGTAGAACATATTCCTTATGATGTGATTTTTATTAAATATATAGATAGATAGTGGATCATCAACAACTTCTAATATTGTTCTTTATCCACTTGAGTGGTTCATAGAGCCACATAGTGATTGTTTTGTGATCTATTTTTTTTCTAAATGTGCTTGTTGAACTTATTTTAAATTGTTTGAGATCTCATTTAAGTTTATTAGAAACTAACATTATTTTTATATTGACCTAAAAATGTTTTGAGATAAAAAATAATCATGGTATTCATTGATGAGTTTTAATTTTAATTTTATTTCATTATTGAGACTACTTGGTCTTGTTTTATTGATTTTGCACTTACATGATCAACTAATGTTTTTTCAAGTTATTGTGAGGATTTCTCATGCTAGTTCATGTGTTAGTATGTGCATATTGTCACTTTAGGTGAGTATAGGGGAGAAGAATTAGTTTTAAAATGATAGATAAGTTGTTTATGGTGGGGACCTATCACACAAGTCCAAAATTCCATCCTTCCTCACCCACTAGACATGCTGGTGTTAGACACTAAGTTGTTTCTTTTACTCTATGCATTAGAATGGATAGTGTATAGATGTTATAAGTACCCCTAACATATATACTATATATTTCACTCTATGAATTAGAATGTTTGGTGGATAGATATCTTAAGGGCCCTTGACATATCAACTATTTTTATCTCTTCACTTTGTGCCTAGATAGTGGATAGTGGACCAATGTCTTGAGGGCCTTCAGTTTATTGAATATATTGGATAGTGGACTAATGTCCTAAGGGACACATACATATTGATTGGAATGTTTTTTATTGGTTGGTGGATTTATGTCTTGAGGGCCACATTTATATTGATCTACACATGATTCTATTGGCTAGTGGATTAATGTCCTGAGGGCCACATATACATTGATTTACACATAATAATCTTGGATAGTGGATTGATGTCCTAAGGGCCTCTTATATATTAAGCTACACATGATATGTTGGCTAGTAGATTGAGTTCCCAAGAACCTCATGCATATCTATTGGAATATTATTCTCTTGGATAATGAACTAATGTTTTTGGATTTTACATAATGAAAAATCATGGAAGCAAGTTACTTAAAATCCTTCATTAATGGAATGGTATATGGAAAATGGATATAGTCTCATGCTTGTATTAATTTATAATAAAATTGATGTAGTGGGAGGAATTTCACCATGCTCTACTTATTTAGAATATCCTATATTTTTTAGATGGAACTATCTATGTAAATTAAACAGTGGCTTTTATGTTTCTAATAGCTCTATATGAGCTCATAAGGGTATGACCACTGATTGATGCCTGTTTTAGAAGGATAGTTTTTTTTTTGGTACCCATAATTCTTATCTTCAAATGAATGGTACATCAAAGGAACACTTGGACTCTCATACTCATAGTAGAGAAATTATGAGTCTCAATGGATTGAGATAGATGTGTTTTGAAATATGATTTACATTAGAAGGAATCACCCCTTTCAAAAATTAATTGTAATTCAAATAGCATCCAATGTGGTTTGAAAAATATCATGTGGTATCATAACCTTCAATAGATCAAGGGTTGGGTTTGAAACTAGATAGCGTTCATCTATTAATTAGAGATATTTTCATGAAAATAAGTTCAAATTTATTATGATCCATAATTAAATCATCCTTATGAGTTGGTTGTAGTAAATTCTGATTATGTTGAAGTGAGAGTAATAGTCTTGCAATAAAATTATTTGAAAAGAAGAGGTTTTTCTTCCTTATTTTCATAAAATGATTCTATTATTTTATACATGTTAATGTATATTATTGTGACACTAAGTGATGGTGGTTTGTGAAAAACATCTTCATGTTGGTAATGTGGAAAATTCCTCTTTTGATGGTAAAGGTGAAAGGTTGTTTGACCCTTATCTGATTATCCTAATATTAATATGACAAAGTCCTTCTATGTTGGGCATGGTGTAAGGTTGTTTGACCCTTACCTAGACATCATGATTGAACTGGTTCAATTCATCTCATGTTTGACATGATAGTAGGTTATTAAACTCTCCCATGACCATTCTTAAGAAAATTATGTAAAGAAGAATCCTTGAGAAAGTGGAACAAATCCTTATATCCTAAATATTGAATTCATGACTTATGCTACAAGTCTGAAGTTATTAGGTCACATCATCCTAAAATTTAGTAAGAGAATTGGTATCAAAATATTGATAATATAGGGTTGTATAACCTTTGAAAATAAAAATATGATTTACAATATTATATTAATGTGAATCAGACCCTCATATGTGATTAAATATCCTTACAAATTATAAATGAAAAAACTCAAGCACTATTGGAAATATAAAGGAATAGTGAGATTGGTTTCAGGTACTAGTTGGACTCCATATTTTAGAATGTCCTTTAGTGATATAATAAAATTCTCACCTTCGATGGTTACCTATGATGGCACACATGTTATTAAATATGATGTTCTAGTAGTCCAATGGAGTTATAAACCATGTTGGATAATCAAAATAGTCCAACATCTATGTTAATGTTCCTTTAAAATGGATGAGGAGAATGTAAGGCCGCTCATGAGAAAACAATGTGACTATGATATATTAGTGGTAATACTCCATTGATAGTGCTGATAATAAGTTGAGTCAATCATGCAAATGGTAAGAGTTGGCTAAGCAATACTTGACTTATTACCTTTGGCTACAAATGTAAATTACATATGCATTAAGGTGATATAATAATATCACTTCATGACCTTATGAATTACTTGGTAATATAATTACATTGTTTTAATTAAATGATCTAGCATGCTATAATTTCAAGCTTTGGCTATTAAGATAGTAGAATTCATGGGTGAAATACATGTGTAGAAACATATCATTGCCAAATAAGGAACTAGGACTATGATAGAAATAGTTACATTATGTGTGATCTTATCTCTACCTTGAAATTATTTAAAAACCTTAATTCATATAATATGAATTACCTATTACCATCTGATATTTTATTTAAAACCTAACATATAGTAGTTATTATAATCTCTGTTGGGTTCATCAAACCACCTTTGTGCTTATCATACTTAATTTATAAAATGAGCTATACAAATGTCTACATTATCTAGTGATAGTATTTAGGTCATCCATTAATTGGACACTTCCTTAAACTAATAAGAATCATTGGTTTGATATTATAATCAACCATAGAGCTTCATATGAGCTATCATGCACCATTATAGACTAACAAAAATATCACTCATTGATGAAGGCATGGGTTGGATAGTATAAGTGATTGGTCAATCTAATGTAATAATGACACTTGTCATGTTATGATTGATCTATAAGAAAGATAAAATGCCTATTTGATGAGGGTGGATCTTTGAGGAAAGGGTTCATGACTTTTGGCATTTTTGGCCACCTTGGGAACAAAAGAAGATGAGAAGGGAAAGAAGAGATCCTAGAGAGGGAGAGCCTCATCTAGTATAAAACTTTATAAGGGATCCATGGAAGGGCCTAGATCATTTTTAGGTGTCTTAAGAATTGAATAATCTTTTTATTGACTAAATGATGTTTGTGTTATTCTTGATTGATTATTGTGTCAATAGGAGAAAGGATGATTGGCTTACTTATTTCTCTATGGCTAAGATTTAGTTGTCCCATAGTTTACTACCCTTGTGTGGGATTTTAGAGTTGAAATATTCCTCCATAATTATCATATATTCTAGACTTCTTCTTGTGTGGTATGTAAATATCTAACATGAAAAATGTGAAAAAATTGTGATGTCTTGAAAGGTTACATTCTTTTTGATGGAGGAAGGGTAGGTATCTCATGTTGGACATGATGGTAGGTTTCCTAAGTCCTATGATAAATACTTATGTAATATATCTTAGTGGTTTTATGATTGATGAGTTTTATCCTTGTGATCCTTGCATTTTATCTTTTGTGTTTTATACTTTCTTAAAATAGATTCAAGGTTGGTAACCTCTTGACTAAGAGATGATTGGATTGTCACCTTGTGAGTAGATATCTCCTTGACCACAAGGCATATTAACTTATTTTAACTTTACATACCTTATAACATGATATAAACATGTATGGATATTGGAGTCATACTCAAGTGTGCTTAGAGTAGTCGGTTGATGATGGAAAAAGGTTGGAAGGTGAGCCTACCTTATGTTGTTTGAAGTTATAATTAGAGAAAATAGGAGCTTCTATTTATATATTAACTACTCATTCTTTGCTAGTTTCTATAGCTATCTAGAAGGCAAGGAGTGATTTTTCTTATCTAACCTTATTATATTTAGGTATTAATGATTGATTATGAGATGAGTGTGGGACAATACTATTATAGAGTTTAACATCTTAATTTTCTAATTGTTACTATGGATAACTATTTTATAGTTTGCTTAGTATGTAGGATTATAGACCTCTTTGAGATGGATCCTTGTTGAAAATGGAATCCTTGTGGAGGATTTTACATTAATGATTAAACTTGGACAAGTTAATTTCCTTACTATATAAGCATGTTGATGTAAATTTGTTGAATATCCTATGAATGATTGTACATCACATTTTGAGTTATTGTAATGATTTTACTTTTAATGAATTTTAAATAAAGGATATATTAAGTATAAATTAAATTAAGTAGTATGCCTTTGTGTTTGATAATAAATATAACTTTTTAATATTAATAAGATTCTAGTTATATAAACCCATTCATGATATGGTTTAAGCTCAACTAAATATAGATCTAGTTGGCTAACCCTTGTTAATGTTTAATCTAAGAAATGTAAAATCTTTAAAAAATATTATAATGAGTGATATTGATGAACTCAATAGGCCTTGATTGTAGATCTCCCGGGAGTGAATCTGTAAAGTAAGGAGAAACTCTTAAGCCTATATGGATCTTTTAATAAATTGATGAATATGCTTTCTTGGTCAATTTTTTTGGATAATCAGCCTAATAAATGAGCTTTGTGTCTCCTCATGTATCCTATTGGAATTTTTATTATGGAATAAACTTATCCATAAATGAGTGGATATCAATTAAATGGATGAGTGATTGTTAGGAAGATTACATGTTTAATATGATTATATAGTCTGAGGATTAACCATTATGATAAATAAATGCCTTATGGGAGGGTTCTAAATTAAAGCATTGAGTAATATTTATTCCTTAGAATTTTCCTTTATCAAAACCCTCTTGTTTAAAAATGAGAATTATAATATATCATGGATCTTAGGCTAAGTTTTAATAATGCAAGGTAACTAGGTAGGTTAACTATAGAAATACTTTCAAGAATTTAACAAATGTTAAAGGATGATTTTGAGACCTTTCCTTAACTCTACTATTATAATCTTGATTTAAAAATTTAGTAACTCTCTTAGGTTGGTTTAATAGATTGGATTTATATATTAATCATCAAGATTTTCATCTTCTATTGGACAAACCAATTGTATTTTAGATTAAACTTGCATTATGTTTTTTGGGTGATTGACTAAACTAATAAGAGTATCAGTTTAGTGTTGAAGGCTTATTTACACCTTAGTGATTTTCATTTTATGACTTACAAATTTTATTGACTTCATGTTTTAGCCTTATGTTTTTTGCTTTGCTTTTAACATCAGATTATATCTTGGCCTAATTATTATGCATAAAAGAAGGTCATAATTTGTATTTGATTATCTTGTTTGCCTTTTGATTGGTTGGAAAGATTTTTATTCATCAAATTAGGTATTTTCTTTAGATAAATTATTCTTGTTATATAAATTCACTTGCTTGTAATTTTCCTCAGACACCTCATAGATTGGTCTTTTTGTGGCATTTTGCCTTAGTCATTTATTGCCTAAGGCTTTTCTTTTATTTTCTTTACCTTAGGAAATTACATGACGTGGTAATGAGTGGTTTAAAGTAAGACACATGTCACTATCCCATGAACTTGAGAGTGATGTAAACATATTAGGTAGTACAATTAGTATCAAGCTAGTGGGCTAGCAAGATATTTACATTTGGCATCATCCTAATGACCCATTATCCTAGAGATGACTGTACTATGGATAAGCCTATAGGAAAGTATGCTCATAGGATGTTACCACATGAAATAATCTTGATGAAACACTAACCTAGAGATAATAATACAAAATATAGAGCCTTCAATAAAGTGGGAACATTAGATGTTTCCATGTGACATCATCTTGATGACCTGTGATATCAAATATGTCCATGTATTTTAGAAAGATTCTTGGAAAGTGGGATCTCAAGATGCTACCATGTAGCATCATCATAGTGACATGTTATCCCAAAGATGTTAGTATTGGGTGTGAATCTCATGGAAAATTTGGTGATGAGGATGTTTTTACATGGAAAAGTTACAATGTTATGTGATTCCATAGGTGTTTGTATCGAAAGAAAAACCGATGAGCTAGCAAGCTAGTAGAATGTTTCCATGTGAGATAATTTCTCTACTTAGTAGCCCCAAAAAAGTCAATATATTCCTAAAAATTGGTAGGGTTAGAGATTTCAAATCATTTCCATGTGATGATTTTTACAAAGTTGCTTAGGAATGTGAGAAGTTTAAAGAGTGGACTAAGAGCCTGAAGGGAAATTTGCATGGCCAAGGAACTCATCAAAGTGAACACATGGAGCCCAACTATGTAAATAGTGGATGAGGTCAATTTTTTTGGCCATCTCAACATCATTAACATAATTATAATTTAGCATGATCTATGAAAGGATTTTTAAGTGCTAGGCTAAACAAATCAAAATTGTGGGATTTTGAATTAGTAGCTTATGCCTGTATGAGAATTTTTGTGTTTATAGGTTTTTTGTTGTGGTTGGATTATATTTTGGTATCTATACATGTTATTTGGTATTTTATTCATTGTATATATATCCAAAAAATCCAAATCAAAGAAGAGTAATGATGTCTCCTAAAATAATGAATATTCTTTTAATAAAAAATCCTCTTCTTTAATTTATACACACACACACACACACCATTTATTTTATGTTTTTCTTCAATATCACCACACACAACATCCATCCATAACCACACATACGTCACTATTTCAAAACTAGATCATTCCCAAACTCTATGGAATAAAATGCATGGTGTGTGTGTGTGTGTGTGTGTGTGTGTGTGTGTGTAGATACATATATATATATATATATATATATATATATATATATATATATATATATATATATCACTTTAATCATGTTTTATATTATAGGGTCTTAATGAATAATAAATATACATGAGTACGTGTCATAAGGAGTGTACTATAAATGGGATGGGATTGAATCATGGTAATTTGTGAGAGTTTTTTTGCACTAGAGTATCATACCTTCACTACCATTAGTCTAACCTCCTATGAGTATCTTTTTTTCTTACCTCTATGTAATTTCCATTCAAGTTTTATAGCCACCATATATTCCAATTATATTCGTCTAGTTGATGTAGTCTATTTTATGGCTATTCATACCCATACTCTATTAGCTTGGTTAATATAACTCTAAGTTTTGTCCCAATTAGTTATATTGCATCATCCTATTTGACATATTTCTGTCAACAAACATACTTTTCAAAATGTTATAATGGTGAATACCATCAGCTTAGAGTTTAGTTTTATTTATGGTTTGAATTCATATATATAGGGTCATATTTATTTTTAACTCAACACACAACACTCATATGATCTAATTACACTCACACTTACACTTATTTTCTAAAAGTGTGGAAATAAAGGTAAATGTCTTATTTTTAGAGGTCTAGTATTTGTTAAAGTTATTTGAAGTCAAACTGGTGAGGTGTCCCAGTCTTTATAGTCCCTAAATAAATATATATAGGTATTATTATTTTAATTTGAGTTATTTATCCTGTTGAGGTCAACATACCCCCATTTCTAAAAAATAGGGACCCTTGTGCAATTCTAAACCTTAACACTAAAAACATGACATGTTTTACATATTATTTGTATTTGGAGATCATCCATGCCTGATAAGGGTGGCCCTTTTTCTATGATCATAATTTAAATTTACTTAATGTTGTTAACAGTGGATCTTCATGTTTCAGTTATAGGTTTCATGGGACCCTCATTGAATGGATTACACTTGGATTTTATAGATTAATCCTCATTCAATATTTTACTAGGCTTTAGTCTACAAAAAATCAAGATTAAATCCATGTTCTGAATGTCTTTAAATCCTATTTTGAAAACCCTTGCTTATATCCTTTAGTTCATATTCAAATTTCATGGGAGAAAAATTAGCAGGAACACTTTGAAAGATGTAAAGGGACAAAGTTTATTTTTTATGCTAAGACTTAATCATTTTTTAAAACATGACCAAGCCCTAGCCAACAATTCATGGTTTTCCCCTTTATATTTCACCTTTCTTTATTCCATTTTGTTTTAAAACTAGGTCTAACTTTCATGTTTTAGGGTCCTTTACTTTCCTAGCTTGACCTCACTTTATGTTTCATAGTCAATTTTGGTATTTAGCCTAACATCTTAGTCCTAAGGCCCCATTCAGGTTTTTAACATAAACAAGACCTTATAATTAATAATTTAGCCTAAGTATTTATGTTTTCCCAAGGTATAGCTTAAATATCTTGCTTCTTCATAGGATCTATAGTTCACACTTCATCGAGCAACTTTGATCAGATAGAGTGAAAGTGACCAAGCACAAAATGGATTTGATCCATCTTTCTAATCTCACTCTATCACTTGGATCAAAATGAATGGCTCATTATAGCTCATACAAAGATCAATTCTTTATAGACTCTTCATAGGTTCAATAGATCAAAAGCTCTAAAACCCCATGAAGTCACCACATGACACTCCCACATTAGATCCCAATATCAAAAGGACCTTGGGATAAGATCTTGAGGACTGATAACATGTGGTATATTTGGATCATGATCTTTTGTTAATGCTTACTCACAAGAGATATCTAACAAAGCATATTACACTTAAACTTATCTTAGATTAATTATGTTTGGGACTTAAAATTAACACTCTCATGCCCATCATTTCATGATCGTGAGGCCATAATTGAAACTCATGAAGTCACCAAATTTTATCCTCATATGAAAAATTATTAGAGATTAATTTTGAAATTCATGGGAACATCATTGACATCCATGATTCCATCATTGACATCAATGAGATTATCAAAAACCTAGCTCAAGATTCAATTTCACTTAGGAGTTAAATACACATAAGACATGCATCTCAATGTCAAAATTAGTCTTTCATAGATTAATCTAGTTTATTTGAAGCCATGTCTAGACTCAATGATCCTTATAACTAAGTTTATATTTTCATAGGCTAAGATTGAATATCATGCTATAATATATTCATGTTTTTAAACATTGACCCAAATCTTAGTCTATGTATGCCCCATATTATTTGAGCCTAATGGGCTTAGTTTAAAGAAAGGTCCCATTAGCTTAAAACTTATCTTTAAACTTTTAATCAAAAATTTAGCATGTTTTTTAACATGGTAAAACCCTAGGTTAAAACATTACATTAAATCCTCTTAATATTCATGACCCCTTTTAATTTTTTTTAACTTAGCCTAAAATCTTTGGTCTAAAGTTCATTTCATGTTTATTAACACAAAATAGAACTATAGACTTATGTATTTAGCCTAATTTATTTATATTTCCTGATGCTAATTAAATTTCATGTTCATTTTCAAGATATATGGTTCACACTTCATCAAGAAATAAATATTGAACATAGCAAAACTAGGATGGAATTTTCAAATCTCTCGCAAGTACAAAACTGCCATATGGAAAAAGCATGTTAACATTTAGACTAATGATGTGTAGAGATATAAAGGCTGATAGGAATACTAAGTGGCATGATTGTGAAGCCTAATGCAGATAGGGACAAATAATGTCCAAGTTATGGGATCATAATTAATGACCCACATTAATCCATGCATAAAGATCAAATAGTGGAAAATGAAAGTTTAATTTTAATAGGTAATGACTAGTTATTCAAAGACATTATGAAAACTACCACAAAAATTGTCAGTAATATGCCATATAGATTTAACATGAGCACAAGATGACAAAAATAGAGATTTTATGGGCATGAAAAGGAAAACATATAAATGCCAAGTGTTGACCAAATTTGACTTTTAAGTCAAACTAGGGCACCTATAGGTAATTTTTTTACTCTAATGTGTTTTAAAGGTCTAATATAGATGTCAAAAGGGGTTTTATAGGTTATTTGATGTCACATAATATTGTACTAGCCTTGGTCATTAGTTATTTTAGTCCCTTTAGTCTTTTTGAGTCATTTTAGGGGTCAAAAAGGTGAATTTAATGAGTTGTATATATTTATTAGGAAGTGTGAAGGTATAAATGGGTGATTTCATGTGAAATGTTTCCTAATAAGTCTTAATACACTATTGGTAATTGAAAGTTGGAGGTTCATCAGAAGAAAGGGAAGTTTCTTAAAGGAAAAGAAGAGTTTGGAACTTGTATATCCTCCTTTGGAAGTGTGCCACATGGAATAGTGTTAATTAGTGCCTCTTCAACTTCCACATGTTCATTTCCATGCTTGGTTTTCTTTGGAAGTGTCATTTCTAAGGTAAAATCATTTTTCTCCTTTTTCACCTTTCTTGGTAAGTAGAAGTGACTTGTAGTTTTATACTTGGTATGGTGAACATAAGAGGTTTCAAGAAAAATGATCTTTGGAGTATATTATAAGCTCATTTATATTAATTTTATATTTTTATGTAGATAAATGGTGGCTTGATCTTTATGAACGATTCCTAAGAAGTTGACCTTCCAAATCTGCCTACTACTCTATGTACCCTATAGGTTTTGATTTATTTTGGGTAAATATGTATGAAGAAGTTTTTGAGGTGGACTCAAAAGTATTTTTTATCTCTTATTATATCCCCTCCATAATTTTATTCATGTTTCAATTTTATTTGATGAGAAAATAATCTTGGTTATATAGACTAGTCTTATATGGGATGACATGCCTATTTTCATCATTTCTAGATCTTCATGCTTTAAAAATGTATTCAAATTATTGTGATAGGTATATTATCATGTTTTCTCATGTGACATCAATCCATTAACCTTTAAATATCATTATCCAATAAATTATTCATAGGTATAGTCAATATACTATGCATATATAAGTAGCTCTTTGAAGATGCAGGTATCTCAGAATGATGTCATGATGGAACATGAGATCTGAGAAGTGTTTCAAATATGTTGGAGTGAGTATAGTGTATTTAATCATTTGTATATATATATATATATATATATATATATATATATATATATATATATATATATATATATATATATATATATAAAATCCCAACTATATACCTGTTGTAAACTACCTATATACCATAGTGAATATTTCCTAAACTCGTAGTCAGTCTACCATGAAATGCTCATCTACATGTGCTTAGAAAAGGAAAGTTATGTGGAAATTAGGAACATCAACTCTTTGAATTATTTTAAATGTTTTGGACATATATTTTAAGGTATTATGATAGGATTAAATTTCATATAAGGCCAAACATAGTGAATACTACCCAATCTTCACACTTACAACCTATAACTTGAAAGTGTCTATCTACCTAAAAGTGATAGTAGAGAGTTAGAGGTGTCAAAAATATTGTTGGATAAGTGGTGATAATCTCATCAAAGTATTGGAATAATTTTTACATGATAAAACATATTTTAAAGGATAATTTGAAAGGGAGAATTTGAACCATGTTCAAAGGATCTAAAGGTTGTTCTTAGGGATCTAATCCGTAAACATGCAAAATAGAGCACCTAGGATTTTTGGAGATTCCTTAGAACATTATTAAGTTAATCTCTAATCATCCCAAATGAACTCATTATATATCCTCACCCTAAATTTTAAATTTTAAAAATTAAAAAAATTGATTTTTCCTATGGTTTTCTTATCAAGAGGACTCAAAATTTCCCTTTTGGCTACTAAAATATGATAGTTCCATATACAGTCTTTTTTGAAATCCAAAAGGATTCTAGCATCTTAAAATGAAATGGGTATGTCTTCATGGCTGTAATATATAATAAAAAATTATAAAATAAAAATTAGATAAATGATATTAAGTGGGATTATATACTATATTCTTTCAACTCCCAAACACACCATCAATCTGTACACTAAGCTAATGCACACCTATAGTTTCAATAAGGCAACATACAATCCAAAAGGCATACTTTTGGAGAGGTTAAGGTGTATGTGAAAGTATGGATGGATTGAATAAGATTAAAAATGGTATTTGTAACTTTAATTGAACCCTCAAACACCATTCCATATGCTATGATTCATGTAAATTATTCCTACATGTTTACTAATCATCAAAACACAGTCATAGTCAGGATAACACCTAGCTTGACAAGGAGGTAATGTTTGAAGTGGTGAAGAAAGTGAATCCAAGCATGTGAAAAGTGACTTAAAATAACCCTAAATAGTCCCTAAATCATCATTTAAAAATTTAATCATGAAAATCACCATCTATAGGTCTTGAAACTCACAGTCAACTATGTTGACTGAGATAAGCAATAAGATGAGATGTAGCACCGAAAATGGTATTTAATATACTTAAAAGTAAATAGCAGTTCCAAACATTAATGTTAAAAAATAGAGAGCTTAAAAGTGGGTCTTTACACATTGTGGTCAGGTTATAGCTCATGCCATGTCCACCTATAGGGGTCATTCTTAAGGCAAAATATAGTAAAAAAGAAACTTAATCTTGTGAATCCAAGAGTATGAGTGATCCATGAGAAGTAAAAGTGGGGAAAAAAGACTAGAAAAAATCCATAATAATTATGAAAACCTATATAGACTCTTTTAATCCAAAATAAATGAAATATAATGTCTTCAATCATCAAAACATAGTCCATTGGTGAAGATCTTGCACAAAGTCCTTTCTTTAATAGTATGTCCTAGTTTTTAGTGATTTTGGAAGGTCTAATCATATGAAAAAGAGATATAAATCTGTATATAAGGTATTTAGTACTTAAATAATCTTCTATAATGGTTATATGGGTTGATAATATAGTGTAAGTACCCTTTTTGTCTCAAATAGAGGGTACTTTCCCCATGCACAAACCCTAGTAGTCTTAAATAATGTGACAAAAGGATGAGTTGGGACATTTATAAACCTTTATAAAATGTGTATGGAGTTTTAAGACATGAAAGTAAAAGTATAAAATCAATAATAGAGGAATGGAATCCAATATAATGATCTAGACTACAAGGGTTGCAGTCATGCATGATAGGCATTTTTAGGCCTACAGAACAAATGGAAGATCACTTTCACTTGAAACCTTAGAGGATAATTTATAATAAATTTTTATATTCTTTTGAGATCATATTAGAGTTTTTTGAGCTTTTTTAATGCAAATAATCTTATTTGGATGGCCTAAACATCAAAAGTCGTAGACAAGCCTATTGAACAAGGTGGAAGCCTAAGGCCAAATGGGGCCTCATCCACCATTTTGGCATGAGATGAACATCCCCATGAATTAAAACATGTTTTTTGTGTCATTTATGACATGTTAAACATATTTTTATATAGGTTAAACACAAAATAAGCCATTTTTTGGGATCAAAACTAACTCATACCTATATAATATAGAGGAAATAGCTTGATAGGGTGAATTAAAAAGATCACATCTTTCTTGATGCTATGCATGGATTTTCAAGAAGTTTTGAGGAGTTATTAATTGTCATAAGAAACCATTTTGTGGCATTATAATTAATTTTGGATTTGAAACCTTTATGAATAAAGGTTAAGAGGGTAAATAGGTCTAAACCCTTGCTAAACCCTTGAAAGGACCTGATTGGGAAGATGAAGCTAGAGATGCATCCAAATGGACTGGTTTAATCATGAAAGATATATAAACTTGTAAATTAATCCCTCAATATACTCCACATCAGTATTAACTATAGGAACTTGTATGGATGGTGTGCAAAACAAGGTATTTTTGACCATTTTTTATGTTTTGTAGGTTGTAGGAAGTTTTAAGAGATGCCAATAACATGGAGGGAAAAATTAGGAATTAATATAACTAAAAATATAAATTTAATTACTTGAAACAAATTTTAAGTGCCCCAACCATCTACTTCATCTCAGCTAGTAAAAACTAGCATATTGGACAAGCTAGTGAGAAGGGTGGAAAACTTCAAGTGAGCTGAATTTAAGGTGTCTTTGATGATTTTAAGGCCTTGAAGGTTATTTAAAATTTTCATACACTCCCTCCCATATATTTTCATAATCAACTTATTCCAATTTAGAGGCCAGCTTTGTAGGGTGCATGAAAAAGGAGCTTTCTTTATAGTAGATGATGATGGCTCATTTTCAAATGATTACAAAAGATCAAGTTTAAAACCAATGCATGGAGAGGCATGTATAAAACACCTTACCAAATTAATTATAATCATTATACTTTCTCATAATAATTTATGAGGTGTTTAAATAGGTATAATCATGAAAGCATTTTTTCTAAGCCAAAATGATGAGTTTTATGATACTTTACAAGAGTTTGATGAAATGGATGGACACTTGGGTTTCTTAACCTTGCATGGTTCATCCCATATCCTATTCTCATGAAAAATTAACTAATTTTATCATCTTTAAAAGTGTTCTTGTGACCTTTGGTCTTCTCTCTTCTCCTCTCTCTCTCTCTCTCATTCTATAAGAACTAACCATTTTGGCTATTGTATTCTATGTTCCACCTAAGTATGGTGAAGCCCTATTTATTTCTATACCTTTTGATCAATAGGACTAATTATTTTTTAACTCTTAATTAATATTCATAAGTGTGTTTTAATTGGATTATGAATCTTGCTTAGTGAATACTATGGATTCCTTAGCATGTGGCCTCATTTTTTCACCTTATTTGTAGTTAGAAAGCTTCTTCTTGTAGGGCATGTGAAGTGTTTTAGGAGATGTCAAAGACTGATTGAGTTAGTATTTTTTTTAGTTCCATTCAAGGATTCTTGTGTAGTCTTCCTAGATTTACAAATTCATACATAACCTCATAATGTAACCTTGATGTGAGAGGATGCAGATTGAAAGAGTGTATGTTTGGTTAGTCTCTTGGTTTCAAGTGTAATATGAATATGGTTGGAATTCATCAATATATCTAGTGTATAACCTCCCTTATGTTAGTTTTATTTAATTTATATCTCTCCCTTTTCACCCCCTAAGTTTAGCTATAGTTGTAATCCAAAGTGGTACATCAAGGGAACTAGCCCTATCTAGAGATTCACCTCATTCCTTAGGCTACCGACAAGCCTTGACATTTTTACATTATCTCACTTAGATGAATAGAGCTTTACTAGCTCCTCAAATGGTTCACATCTAAGTGAAAACAATTTTTTGCATGCCCAATGGGACTCTTGGTCCAAGAAGTCAAGATATTTTTGTTATTGTCTATTAACAATCAACCTTTGGAGGCATATATCCAAGTATCAATGGTAACTCTAAAGATATATCATCTAGTCAAGTAGCCTAGGTTATTATTTTCATAAAATTGTGTAACCTAGGACACTCTATGAATCTCCCTCAATTTGATTCAAAATTCAATCATCTCTCAAGTTTATGGTAACTTATATGAGAGATGAATCTCTAGAATTGAAAGGGATAGCCCCATGAATTCTTATTTAAGTGCCTATCACCTAATCTAATGCTTGTTCATGAAAAAATTTAAGAGTATGCATAAAATGAAAAATATTATATAGAGTTTATCCATAAATAATATATCTCATATAATATCATATTTCTACTAAGCAAAAATGCTTTTCAAGACCAATTCCATGCATTGAAAGATCCTAACATAGTATTTCAATGTGAAGGTAGCATGCTTAGGAAAATCAACAAGACATTTGACCTAAGGGGTAGATTTCACACCATATATATAGTTTGATACTTGAAAGAGACATTAGTACATTCAACACACTTTACATGGCCTGTTAACATCAGAACCCTTGCTTAAACATGAAGGATAAAGAGAGTAAGGATGATTCTATCACTTAGATCCACTATACATCACTCACACACTTAGACAAAAAGTAATAAACATAAAATTGGAATTTTATTCAATGTTATAAATCAAAATTTAATGTCATTTTAGTAGGGATTCACCATACCAAAAATGTGGTCCTCTATAATAGCCAAAAATGGCTGAATTTATAGAGCTTTGAGGAAGAGAGAGAGAAAATAAGTTGAAGAGGCATAAGGGCATGTGTCATCAATGTGAATATCAGTTAAAAATTCATGAGCGAGAGTTATGTGGAGATCAATATCATTTTTGGAGTTAAAAATGTCAATACGAATCATTTAAAATCTATAAATATTCAAGAAACTCCTTTTCTTACACATAAAACCACCTTCCATGATTTATCTTATAAAACTACCTTATGAATATAACTAATAAATTTTTATGATGAATATAAGTAGGAGGGGTTACTAATAATCCATCTCATGTATTGGGGATGCACCTAACACTTCTTATCATCTTAGCCATGCATGATCACACTTGGTAGTCTCAAAATAGCCCTTTTCCTTTCACCTCTAACACTTGACACTTTAAAGATATAAAAAACCTAATTTTTATCCATAAAATATGATAAATTAAATTTTTAAGGAGTGATAATACCATAAATTAAAATAATTTGGCCTTAAAAGGCTCCCAATATAAAGATTAACTATTTCTATTAAGTCTTCACTAGTTGGCTCACTAGATTGGCTGAAAAGAATGAGTTGGTAGGCATATTTATAATCTTGTTAAATTAATATAATTACCATAGGGACTTATAAAAACTTTGAATATTCCATCCAAAATTGATTTCATCTCCTAGAAGTCCACCATGCCTACACACCACAACAATGGTCAAAATAAGCACTATTTTCCTCTTTTCTATATAGTTCAATATAATACAAGGCCATGGATGTGATACTAATGGAGTTTTAAACAAATTATATTCATTATTAAAGGTCAAATTAATTCATTTGGATGTACTTTGAGCCTCATTTCTCTAGTTGAATCCTTATGGAGAGTTTGTAAGGATTTTGGAGCGATTTTCATTCTTAGCATTCATTCATAGCCATGAAACATTGTATTTTTGATAAAATTTCAATAATGGATCATCATGTACCTAATTAAACTTCATTTAAAGTCTCAAGTTCCCATTAAAATCTTTGTGGAAGTTCTAAACATTTGAAGTTGTCATTCGAGCTCATTTTTTGCTTCCTCGTGGGGTCTAAAGGCTTCCTGAGCCAAAAATGGATTCTTGAAGACTTTATCTGTAAAATAAAGTTTTTAAAATTTATATATACACCCTAAAAATTCTTCCAACCATTATAATGTATTTATAAAATCTTGAAATTGAAAATGACCCTCTTTTGGTTTTAGGCCTAGGCCTTGCCAATAGGCCTACCTACATCTTTAAGCTCCTGTTGACCCTCCAATTATTATATTTGAAATGTGATGGATTTAAAATAACAAAAATACCTATTAAAACATTAATTTATTAATTGTAAATCATATACTAGGTTGAAAATATACATGACCTCCAATTTGGCTTCTAGCCCTAAGGCTTTCTTTCACACTTGATTGCAACCCTTGTTGTGTAGGGTGCCTTTTTTACTTTAAAAAATTATATAAAGGTTTATGAGGTTACTCCATTTGTCCCATATCTTATATAATATTTATTTGTCCATTTTTTTCCTTGAGATCATCAATTCATCACTTTTCCCTAAAATTGATAGTCTTATGCATGAAGGGACAACCCCTGCTCTGAGAAAAAATAGAGAGTATTAGGCCTATTTTTTTAGGAGAATTTTAGTATTTTATAAGCTCCATATGGTATTAATTACAAAATATACTGAAGGTTTTTGTGAAATTCCATGTTTATGAGGTCTAATCATCCCAATTTCTTCAAAAAATGGATAAAAAACCTTGTGTTTGCACACTCTTGTTCAAACCTTCTCATGAATGCTATTAAAAACCCTATTTTATGAATATAATATGGTAATACATTTTTATTAACCTAATTTAATTATTTTTTAACATATTAATATACTCAAAACCTCTTTCCTAAGTGGAATCCCCAAGTTCATATCTTGGAATAAGGCTTTCCCAGCCCTGCTTGTACGAACTGAGTCCATTTTGCTTAGGATAAAAGTGTCTTGTATGGATTAAGTATGTATTGTATATATAATTTCCTTAATTTTTTAATGAATAATCCATATCACATTCCTTTAAACTCTCCTTCCCTTGTTTAGGCATCAACCTCTCAACATGTCCTCTTGTTTATGCCTATGTCTAACTGTGACAGTGCACAGGGGTACTCTTTCTTTGTGAATTTATTTATAGGTTAAAATAAATGTTTAAACACATTACATAGTAATTTTTTTATAAATATCCTTATTCCAATGTTATCCCATAATTTAAACCTATCTTCTTGAGCTTTTAGGCCTTATAATTGTTCACTGTCCTCTTGGACTGAGACAGTCCTAAGACCCTGCCTATAAGTGATTTAGGGTTAGAGTAGCATGAATTTGATCTTGGTTTATGATTTATAAACTCCTTTATGTATCCAATTAATTTATGTTTTAACATTTTATCCTTATTTATCCTAAAATTTCCTTAAGACTCCTCCAAGTGCCATAGTCCTCAATCACTATTTGCTCAGTTGTAGGTGACTATCCCTTCATTTTAGGTCTATAGGTTGTTTCTTAGGTAAATATATAATTTATCATGGTGGAATTAATTTAATTAATTTATTTTATTTCCTATAAAATAAGAAACTTTCCTTCACCTCATCCATGATAATTCCTATTTCATAAACCTTTACCTCTTTACCTATAAGTGGCTCCTCACAATCCTATGTACGGACAGAGGAATATGTGTTTGGATTCAAAACATTGGAATTGTAATTATCTCATAATTTATTACCTTGAAACATCACTTGAACTAATATCATCACTTAACTTGATAGCATATTCTAATATCATCAAAATAAGATGCAAATTAATATTTTGATCACTATTTTGTAGACATTGTTGCCCTACTTTAGTGACTTTTATCCATATTTAGGCTTTGAAACATCCAACATCCACTCATATTTGGATTATAAAAATTGGATAAACTATTTAAATTGGATATGGATACCAAACTATCCAATTTTAAAACTTGGATCACCTAACAAGTGGATTTTTTGAGTTCTTCAAAAACCTTCAAGACCTCTGTTTGACATTTTTAAGGCAAAAGGGCCTGTGTACAGTCCAATGTTCCAATTGATTATTTTAAATTTATATTTCCAAACTAGGATGATCAATATGACTATCTATTACTTCCTATAGAAAGGACTCCCAAATGGGATTAACCAATCTATTGTAACACCTCCAAAAGGTTTGTCTATGCCCTGAGTTGTAGATGGACTTCTCCTTCATACAGGTAGAGTTGAGAACATTCTCTAAAAATACAAGTATATAGTACCTACAGGCTTCCATAAAAAATTTAGTTTAGATTAATGGTACCAAGAGATTAATAACCATGTCAAATCTTCAAACTCACACTTGTGACATCAGCATGCTCCTGTAGGTGGAGTTTTATGACTGAGACATACAAGGAAATCCTAAAATGGTAAGGAACATGCAAGGAATGCCTTTAAAACACATCAAGTGAAATTTTAAACACTTTAATTCTCATCATAAACTTATATTATTTCCAAAAAAACATCAAGACATCATCTTTAGTGTGACGGAAACATTTTCAAAGTAATGGGATGACTGTAAATGCAAACTAGCCATTTTGTGAGCTTAGAAGAGGATTTATGAAAAAATTGAACTCTAAAAAATAATAAAAATCATGGAAACATCTTTAAAATAATTTGGAGGCACCCAAAACACACAAATCCATCAATCCAAAATAAGAAATTATGAGACAAGCTCAAACAGTGACCCCCTTCATGGTTTAATCATGCATAAAAAGCTACCTAGGATCAAACTAATGGATCATAAAGGGTAATTAACCAACTATTAATTTATTATTATGAAATTAAGTACACTTATATTACCATTCACCCCCAAAATAATTCCTCCAATTCTACTTGTATGACCCATGCCAAGTACATAATGTTGCTCCTTCTTTGTTTGCGAAGTGAAAATGGAAGAAAACAACTTGCATATGAAACCTTTTGCATTATTATTAAAAAACATGAATTAAAATGGATGATTGGAGGTGAATATTCACCATTCCCACATTTTTATTTGATTATGGACTTGAGAAGTTTTTATAAGTGCTAAATAGGTCCTATTTTTTAGGGAAAACTACCATCCACTAAACATAACTAATTCTTTCCTAATAAATAATTGTTCCTAACATGATCCTTACATGATACACGTTGAAACTCACTTATGTGCCAATTTTTATTTCATAAAAATATGTACAAGTCATTAAACGGGCTAAAATATGACCAAAGGCCCTTTTTCCACATGATACAAGACCTATGAAAAATTTATGACTTATAAACATATTAAAACATATTAATATCAACTTAAGATATTTTCAACATAATTTGATGCTTTTACTACATTTGACCATGGTTAACCAATATTTGACTCAAGTTGACTAGCCTAGTACATAATGGGTGGACCTCAACAAGGACTAGGGAGAGGGTGAGTAAGATAATAGGCTAACATGACACCCTATAAGACAAATGAGAACCTTATCTAAATTTAAAAATAGTAGGGTTTGACCCAAATTTGACTTGGGGTCAAATTTGGTCAACCTTCTTAGTGATTCCTAGGGGTATCATGCTAGCTATGCCTAAGACCAATTTCTTAATCCTTCCATTGGGTATGGAGTCATGCATATGAGCCCTTATATTGACATGAACAAACCGTGGATTAAACACAAGACAATTGACATCACACAAGACACACAAATAAAGAACAACACGCAAGACAAAAGTAAAACACAAGATAAAGACACACTTGTGATACTAAACACTTAGGGAGCACAAAGTAAAATTGAAAATAAACTAGTATGTACATTCATCTTGATAAAACTCCCTTCTTGGGTTAAAAGGGGAGTATCTTTAATTTCCCTCCTCATTAGATGAATGATGATTCCATGTGTGTTTCCTTTTGGGTGTGATACTAGATGACTCAAAATTTCTCTATTTTCCTTGACTTGTCATGTCACTTGATGAAGTTATCTCAAATAAATCTCCCAATTAGGTAAAGTCCTCTTGGTTTTGAAAGCATATCTCACATTATTGCCTTCTTGTCTCCTCATAGCAAATTTTCATGTCCATATATAGGGAATCCTATTGTAAGTTCATGTCTTCTTGATATATCTCATATTCTTTCTCAATCATAAAACCTTTTTAAAAATCTCTAATAAGTATTGTATCATGGAAATATATAAGTATTTCATGCTTAAAATCCTCTTTTATGATGGTAGAGGCAGTTTCATGAGTGATTGTAAGATCAATATTCAAATTTCTTTCAAGGGGCCTAAGACCATCATATATTTTTTCATCACGATCCAAACTCTCTTGGTGATAATACTCCTCAAGACATACTTGTTTTCCAACTTCTATCTTGTCATGGCTTGTGGTGAATTCTATAGGACTAATAGGGCCCTTTTTGATTTCAAATTCAATGCATATATCTTCAAACACCTACCATAAGCCATCCTCTTTTAATTAATCTACATCATGGAAAGGAACAATGAGAGAAAACATCTCTTTTTTAGGATTCAAAATAAGTTCTTCTAAAGCATCCTTTTCAACATAAGGATCATCACTTTCACAAGGAGTTAAATATTTCTCATCATTCAACCAATTTGAAAACTTTACTCCTTATTCAAAATATTCTCCACACAATTTGACTTGTTCCACCATGCTTTCTTCCTTCTGTTGTTTGTTCTCTAGGATAAACTCCTAAGAAGAGAAGTTTTGGAAAATGGACAAAAAGTTTGGGGCATCTTGAGATTGCCAAGATGGATTGGTTTTAGGGGCTGCCAATTTCTCTTATAGATTGAAAATTAGGCTAAAAAGCTCAAGCATCATAGGTAAAATCTAACTAATTAGCCTCATCTATAGGTATCCACTCCCTTTTTATTTGTTCCAACCCATTATTTATACTCCTAATATAAACACTTGGAATTACTTGATCACCACTATATCTAGTGGTGAGATCTATCATGTATTCTTGGTATCCCATAAGAGATTCTTTGAAATTAGAAATGAAATGACTTGGAGGAAAACCAATTGGAATAAGTAGGGAATAAGGTGGAGAGGACTGATTATTGGCCACATGGGGCTCACTACAATCTTGGAGAAGTGCTTACTCATCTTGAAAAGGAATAGACAATGTAAGAGATACATCTTCTACTTTATGATCTTCATTTATAATTGGAGGTATAGGAGTGTCTTCCTCATGTACACAATAGATCCCCAAATAAATTTATTATATGGATGGATAAGGGTCATGCTCATATGTTTCAGTGCCATATTCATCAAGGAAAAGGTCAGAAATACCTTTAAGAGGAGAGGATGCTTCACCATCAACAACACGTTCTTCTTCACTAATTACAAAATTATGATTTGAACTTGACTCCACATATGGTTTAATATGAAACCTTGCCAAGGGCTATGTTATTATGGTCACCTTGGCTCCATACCTTGTTTTTAAAGAAATAAAATTCTAGTTAGTAGAAAGATATCCTCCTATTTTAGCTGTGAAGTCTCTTGACAAGCAAATAGAAAAGTGGGATGGGAGGTCTACCACCATAATTTCTTGCATAATGGGGAAGATTGGACAATAATTTAGAAAAAATTTCAAGTCTTGAACTATTCCCACTATCTTGGTTGGAGTTCCATCAAGTTTTAATAATCCCTTGCTATGTGGTTCATACCTTGACCCCAACTTAACCATAACCACCTTAGGAATAACCGTGGTACTAGCCCCACTATCCACAATACAAATATGAACCAATTTGTCTCCTATAATGAGTGTGAGGTAGAAAGGTGGAGGATTTTTATATTTGGTGGAGGGATTTAGGACATGAATTGGTGTGTTGGCAATGGCCACACCATGGTATCTTGGAGTTTTAGGGGCTACATTGATATTGGAGAGTTTTTCTTGTAGGATTTCCTTTTGTTAGATATTTACAACACTTCCAAAAGAGATATGCTAGTCTTGGTATTCTTCAAGGAGTCAATAATGTTTACAGGGGAAGTATTTAACTTTTCTTTCATATTTGGAGGTAGTGAGGAAGTTGTAACATGATTCATTATAGGCTTAACAACCTTGCTTTCATTATGACTTTGATTAGGAATGTGACTAGTAGGAGGTGTTACATCAGGATTCACATCTTGTTGCCTTAGAAATGCATCACTTGGAGTCATATGTGCTTTCATAACATCTCCCACAACTCTCTTTTTATCTCTAGTGTTGGCTAAAACTGATGTTTCTTGATTCAAAACATAATCATCTTCTTTTGGAAAGTTCATAAGAGTAGTACCTTGGCTGCTACCTTCTCCATGAGTGTTACCTTCTTATTATAATGTAATGTAAGGAGCGACTCCTTCTTGTGCCACCAAAGCATGAATACTTTCTCCACCATCATACCTAAATTGACCTAGAGATTGTCCCCAATGATCCATATGCTCATCTCCTTAAACCAAATTATTATGTACTTGAATAATAACCCTTGTATATGGAATAAAATTAGGATCATAGGTATTGTAATGCCTATTTAATTCTTGTTGACCTTGTCTTTTTCCTTGGTTGTTATATTGGGATGGAGGTATATAGGCTTGTTGAGGGTAGTCTTGAGGATTGGATGGAACATTTGCATGCAATTATGCTTGTTTGAGTTGGGATTACAATGATCTAATCATTTCATCCTTATCCATGGCATCATTCAACTTTTTGGAGTGGTTTTAGTTTTGAAACTGGTATTGGGAACTTTTGTTGTGGTTGGAGCTTCAACTGAACTATGAGAGAACAAAGGGATGGAGACTCTTGGAGATAATTTCTTGGCTTGTATCAAACTATTATAAACATAAATGGATATCTCATATGCCTTAGGTAAAGTAAATCAACCCATTTATTGTAACATTAATACCACATTAGTGCTAATAGCCTTGGCATAGGTGGGGAATAGAAAGCTTGGAGGAGGCCTCATGATAGGTGACAACCTATGCCATGTTTTATGAAATATTTCATTTAAATTTACTATGGATTCATTATGACCTTTACTTATAAAATTTAGGTATTGGATTAATGAAGAGTGATCACTCTTGTTCCCAAACCTATTCACCAACAATTCCCCAAAGTCATCCCAATTATTAATGCAACCACCTTCTAAAGTTATATACCAATCAAGTGTTTTACCTTTTAGAAACATGGAAAGCAATCTAATAGCTATATTGGCTTGAGTGAAATTACAAAAGTTTTAAAAGTTTTAAATATCCCTAATGTGATTAGATGGGTAATAGGACCATCTCCATTGAAATTAGGGAGACTTTTGGTAGCATTAGGAGGAATAGGGTCATATGAAGGAAATTTAATTAGATTTTGGGTATTGAAGGCTGGGAAAGGATGTTGTATAGTCATATATTATCATACCTCTTGATCTCATATTTCTTAAAATAATTATTCTTCCTCTTCAAAACCTTCTTGTTTGAGATCTTTAAAAGTTAACAATAGTTTAGGGTGTTGTTTTTGAAGAGGATTTTAGGGTATAGGGACTTGATTGAAAACTGTATTAGAAGATGACATAGTGAGGAACATGAAGTATAATATAGAAAACATGATCTAAAAGTAAATATTATCACCTTTTAGAGTCACAAAATGATATATTAGAAACAATTCTTCAACTTTAGGCTTATCAAGACCAACATTCACCTTAACATGTAAACAATTAGGACCAGTTGTCCCACTGAGCGTGCCATAACTGTTATCATCAAATTGTTCAAAAAATGACACTATATGAAACTCCCTAAATTTTATGAAAAATTGAATCATATATAAATTTTGTGGGAACTTATAAGAGAGGTGAATCTCTAGGATTGAAAGGGCTAGCTCCCTGAATTCTTCTCTAAGTGCCTATCACCTAATATAATGTTTGTTCATGTAAAGACTCAAGAGTTTACATAAAAATGGAAAATATGATTAGAGAGGTGTCTCAATAATAATATATCGCATATAATATCATAATTATACTAATAAATAATCCTTTCCAAGACCAATTCCATGAATTGAAAGATCCTAACATAGTGTTTTAATATGATGGTAACATGCTTGGGACAATCAAGAAAATACTTAACCTAAGGGGAATATTACACACCATAGATAAAATTGAATACTTTAAATAGATATCATTAAATTCAACACACTTCACATTCCCTATTAACATTAGAATCATTTGTTAAACATGAAGGATAAATAAAGTAAGGATGATTCTATCACTTAGCTCCACTATACTTCACTCACACACTTAGACAAAAAGTTAAAAAAATAAGAATTGGACTTGTATTAAATTTTAAAAATAATAATTTAAATTTTTTTTAGTGGGGATTAACCATACCAAAATATTGGTCCTCTACAATAGCCAAAAATGGCTCAATTTATAGAACTTTGAGGAAGAGAGAGAGAGAAAAAGTTGAAGACGCACATGGACATATGTCATCAACGTGAAGATAAGTTAAAAATGTATGAGAGAGAAGGATGGGGTGAGAAATATCATGTTTTGAGTTAAAAATTTTATTCCCAATCATTCATAACTTGTAAATAGTCAAGAAACTCCTTTTATAACACATAAAACTACCTTCTATGTTCAGTCTTTTAAAACTACCATATGACAAAAAATAATCAATTTTGATGATTAATATGAGTAGGAGGGGCTATGAATAAGCCCTATCATGCATTGGGGAGGCTCTTGGCCCTTCTTATCATCTTTTCCATGCATGGTCACATTGTGTAGTCTCAAAATAGCCATGTTCCTTTCACCTCTAACACACGGCACTTTCAAGCTCTAAAAACCTATATTTTGATCCATATAAGAGGAGAAATGAAAATTTTTAGGAGTTATCATACCATAAATTACATTAGTTTTGCCTTAAAAGGCTCCCACAATGAATATTCACCATTTCTTATAAGTCCTCACTATCTAGCTCACTAAAATGGTTGAAAAGAATAAGTTGGTAAGCACACTTATAAGATTACTAACTTGACACAATTACCATATGGACTTAGAAAAAGTCCTAATATTCCCTCCAAAAGTGATTTCATCTGTCGAAATTCCACCATACTTGCATAACACAAGAAATTGTCAAAATAAGCCCTATTTTCCTCTTTTTCATATTGTTCCATATAATCCAAGGCCATGTCTGTGATCCTAATGGAATTTTAAAAAACATATATTCAAAATTTAGGGTCAAATTAATTCATCTAGATCTACTTTGAGCCTCATTTCTCCAGTCGAGTCCATATGGAGGGTTTATAAGGGTTTTAGAGTGATTTTCATTCTTAGCATCTGTTCATATCCATGAAAGATTGGAGATTTTATATAATTTAACTTATGGATCCTCAAGTACCTCCTTAAACTTCATTTAAAGGCTCAAGTCCCCATGCAAATCTTGGTGTATGTTTTAAACACTTGAAGTTGTCATTTGAGCTCATTTCTTACTTACTAGTGGGGTTTAAATGCTTCCTGAGCCAAAAATGGATTCTTGGATACTTTATTTGAAAATTAAACGTTTTAAAATTTATATATACACCCTAAAAACTTCTTCCAACCACTATAATGGATTTCCAAAATATTTAAATGGAAATCGATCCCTATTTGGTTTTAGGCCTAGGCCTTACCAATAGGCATGCCTACATCTTTGAGATCCTCTTGACCCTCCAATGGTTATATTTGAAATGTGATGGATTTAAAAAACAAAAAATTACTCTTAAAACATGGATTAATCTCTTCTAAATGATATATTAGGATGAAAATATACATGACCTCCAATTTGGCTTCTAACCCTAAGGCTTTTCTTCACATTTGACTACAACCCTTGTTGTGTAGGGTGCCTTGTTTACTTTCAAGCCTTATATAAAGGTTTTTTAGGTTCCTAAATTTGTCCCAAAGCTTATATAACCTTTATTTTTACTTTTTTTCCTTGATATCATTAATTCATCACCTTTCCCCAAAACTGCCATTCTTGTGCATAACGGGACCGCCCCTACTCTGAGACAAAATAGAGTGTATTAATCCTATTTATTTAGGAAGATTTAGTATTTTATAATATCCATAGGGTCATAATTACCAATTTTACCAATGTTTTTTTATAATTCCTTGTTTAGGAGGTCTAACCATCCCAATTTATTTAATAAAATGGGTTAAAAACCATGTTTTTCCATGCTCTTATTCAAACCTTCTCATGAATACTCTTTCCAACCCTCTTTGATTCATATAATATGTTCATACATGGTCCTTACCATCATATAATTCCTTTAAAACCTAGTAATCTACACAAAACCTCTCTTAAGTGGAATCTCTAAGTTCATCTCTTGGAACAAGGCTTTCCTAAACCTACCAGTATGGACTGAGTCCATTTTGCTTATGAGACAAATGTCTTGGGTGGCTTGATATTGTATTGAACATATAATTCAGTCAATATTGTAATTATTAATCCATATCACATTGTTTGAAACTCTCATTCCCGTCTTTAGGCATCAACCTCTCAACATGTCCTTCTCTTACTTATGCCCTTGTCTAATTGTGATAGTGAACAAGGGTACTCTTTTTTTGTGCCTTTATTTTAGGGTTAAAATAAAGGTTTAAAAAATAAAATAGTAATTTTTGACCAATATCTTTATGTAAATTTAAACCCATATTTCAAACCTAGCATCTTGCCCTTTTAGGCCTTCCAATTGTTCACTCTCCTCTTAGACTAAGATAGTCTTATGACCCTACCTGTAGGTGATTTAGGGTTAGAGTAGCATGAAGTTGATCTTAGTTTGTGATTTAGAAACTCTTTTATATATCTAATTCACTTAGGTTTTAAAATTTTATCCTTATTCATCCTATAATTTTCTTAAGACTCTTTTAAATGCCATAGTCCTCATTCACTACCTGCTCAGTTGTAGGTGACTATCCCTTCCTTCATTTTAGGCTTTTAGGTTGTTTTTTAGGTCAATATAGACTTTATCATGGTGTAATTGATGTAAATAATGTATTCTATTTCTTAAAAACCATGAAAATTTCCTTTACCTTATCCATTATAATGCCTATTTCACAAACCTTTACCTCTCAACTTGTAGGTGGCTCCTCACAATCTTATGTATGGACAAAAGAGTATGTGTTGGGGTTTAAAATAGTGGAGTTATCCTTATCTCATGATTTATTACCTTGTAACATAAATTGTAATAATATAATCATTTAACTTGATATAATAATCCAATATAATCAAAATGGGATGCAAATTAACATTTTGATCACTATCTTGTAGACACTACCTTGCTTTAGTGACTTTTATCCATCTTTAGGATTTGAAACATGTAACCTCCACTCATATTTTGATTCTCAAACATGGAAAAAATATTTTAGTTGGATAGGGATACCAAAATATCTAATTTGAAAACTTGGGTCACCTAGCGATTGGATTTTGTGAGGTCCTCAAAAACCTTCAAGGCCTCTATTCGACATGTTTAGGGCAAAAGGGATTGGGTACAATCCAAAGTTATAATTGATGATTTGAAATTTATCTTGCCAAAATAAGATTATCAATAGACCTGCCTAGGCCTTCTTATATCAAATACTTCTGAATTTGATTGACTAACCTATTATAACACCTCCAAAAGGTTTGTCTATGCCCTTAGTTGTAGATGGTCATCTCTTTCATACAGGCAAAGTTGAGAACATTCTCTAAACATACAATTTTATAAAACCTACATGATTCCATCAAATTTTAAATTCACATTAATGGTCCCAAGAGATTAATAACCATGTCAAATCTTCAAACTCACACTTGTGACATTAACATGCTCTTGTAGGTGGAGTTTTATGACTAAGACATACAAGGAAATCCTAAAATGGCATGGAACATGCAAGGAATTACTTTAAAACACATCAAGTGAAGTTATAAAAATTTTAATACTCATATTACACTATAATTATCTCCAAATCAACATCTCTAGTGTGAAGGAAACATTTTCAAACCAATGGGATGACTATGAATGTAAACTAGCCATTTTACAAGCCTATAAGAGGATTTCTCACAAAATTGATCTCTCCAAAAAAATAAGAAGCATGGAAAAATATTTAAAATCATGTGGAGACACTTTCAACACATAAATCCATCAATCCAAAATAATAAATTTTGAGACAAGCTCAAATAATGACCCCCCTTATGGTTGAATCACGCATAAAAATCTACTTTCAATTAAACTAATGTTTCATAAAGGATAATGAAAAAAATATTAAGTTATTGTTATGAAAATCAAGTAAAATCAGATTAATATCCACCCCTAGAAGCACTCCTCCCAATTTCACCTGTATAACCCATGCCAAGTACATGAAGTTGCTCCTTTGCTTGTCAAGTGAAAATGGAAGAAAACAAGTTACAAATGAAACCCTTTTAACTATTATTTAAAAACATGCATTTAAATGGATGATTGGATGTGATTATTTACTATTCCCACATTTGTAGTTGATGGTGGACTTGAGAAGTCCATACAAGTGCCCAATAGCTCCTATTTTTTAGGGAAAACTACCATCCACTAAACATAACTACTTCTTGCCTAAAAAATAACTATTATTGACATGATACTTACATGATCCACATTGAAAATGACATGGGTGTCAATTTTTCTTGCATAAAAATCCATACAAGTCATTAAATGGGCTAAAATATGACCAAAAGGCCTATTTTCCACATGAGACAAGACCTATGTCCAATTTATGACTCAAGACATTTTCGACATAATTCTACCCTTTAAATACCTTTTACTAAGGTTGACCAACCTTTTACTCAAGATGACTAACCTAGTACATAAGGGGTGAACCTCAACAAGGTATAGGGAGAGGATGAGTAAGATAATAAACTATCATGACACCCTATAAGATAAATGGGAACCTTCTCAGAATCTTAAAATAGTAGGGGTTGACCCAAATTTGACTTAGGGTCAAATTTGGTCAACATTTATCCTTTGAATATTTTTGGTAACATTTTTTCCTTGTGTTCTTGCTTTTAATGAAGTTCCATGGCTGAGTTTGGTGTTCATTTTTGTTCTATACAAGTTGATGAGATATTTTAAGCTTGTGTTATTCCCTATAAATATGAACGAGTCCTTGGTAAACCTTGACATGATCATTAATAGCCTTAATATAACCTTCATCAGTTCCAATATGATCCTTGTTAGCCCATTCATGAATTATATTAGTCCTATAACTAGCCTTCTCAATGTCTTGTTCCTCGTAGTCAATCTAGTCCTTTCTCAAGTCCATCCATTTCCACCATTAAGAAAACACTTTTTGGATATGAGAGTTATATATTATATCTTGACACACAAAGGGGATATGGTCAAGAGGTTCTTAGTAACGTTATTTATAAGGTGAGATATGCATTAGATCTAGTCAAAAAAGAGTGGACACCTATTAAGAGAGCCAATTGGCAAAGGCTCACAAATGAGATGTTTGATGTGAGTGGCCTATTTTATTCTTTAGATGATAGGCTAAGGGTTCATAAGAGGCAACATCACCAAACCTATCAACCTTCATATCCATTTCCCCAAGTTTCCTATCAGCCATATATGACCCCTACTCATGTGCCAAATCAAAAATACCAAAGTCATCCTTTTCCCAATCAGTTAGATGATAGAGTTGAAAGGAGAAATCTTGTGTTTGAAGCTAATCTTGATAATAAAATTGAGTTAGATAATATGCATTTACAAAAGTCCATGTTACTAGTCAAGGAACTAGATTTAAAGGCTTCATTTCCCTCTCATAGTTCATCCCCAACACCTCAAAAAGAGACATATAATCCTAAGATTCTAAACAATAATAAGATAGTGGAATAATGGGGAAAGAAAGAGGAGAAGAGTCTTATCATAGAGAGATAATTTGAGAAGGAGATTGATCCTAGACAAACAAATCCCACTCTTTCTCAAGTAAAGAATTCTAATCCTAACATCCAAAGTTAGAGTTAGATAGTAGAATCATGGGGAAAGAAAGAGGATGGAAGTTTAGTTGATAAAGAGTGTAAAGTTATGAATTAATTTAATCCTTTACAAGTTCCCTTTACCTTTCCTCAATAAGTTTCTTATGTTCTATGTCACCCCTCATGTATTAATTATGGTCATGATGATTCCTATGAAATTTAAGAGAGAATTTTCCAAGAAAACTTAGCTAATAAAATTGGGGAGTTAGAGTCAAAGATGAGGTTACTAAGTCATGGTCTGATAGAAGGTTTAGATCAAGAAGAAGATCCTATGCCTAAACACAACCCATACACCCTTCCTCAAGAGATTCCTCAAGCTAAATTAGATAAGAATGAAGTTGTTGTTAAATGGATGGAATAAAATCAAATTGTTTTAACCTGAGTTCTGCCTCCCCTTCCTTAAGAGCTCCCAAAAGAATCCTCAACTTTGCATTCTTAATCTAATTTTGATCCCTATGTTACACCTCCACCAACTACTTCCTTTTTTCCTCATCCCATCACCCTTTTCCTTGATGTAACTATGGTGTGGTAACCTCAAGAAGAGTAATTGGTTGAGGAAAATTTAGAACTCTTAGTTGAATAAAGTGAAACTCCTTGGTGGCCTTATTGAGGGAGGTCACCAGATTTCAAGATGACTAGTCTTGGCATCACTAAGAAGGAGATTGAAGATTTTGTAGTCCTTGAAAAATAATATTAAATTATGATATCTAAGGTCCAATTTGAAAACCCTCAAGGGGTTCTAAGTTTATCAGAAGAGATGAGTTTTTGCGTTGAATCTCATTGTTTGGTTGATGATGAGGAATACATTCCTTGTATTAAAGAACAAATCTTGGCAGAGGCCCTATTGGAATATAAATAATATGAAGGAGTCTCTCATGCTAATCAATGTGAATATGAAGACTTGTGGTCGAGATTTGAAGACATTTGCAAAGAGTTTGAATCTCTTAAAGGGTCTACAACTCCCTTAGAGCTAGTTACAAGTGATGGTAAATAAGATGACATAATATAAAATGTCATAGATGATCAAGATTACATTGTAAAACATGTCATAAGTGAGCAAGAGAAAATTAAACATCATTATTTGGAGGTCAAGACAAACCTCTATTGGCCTCAACCTTTTAAATAACTCAAAATCATTCCTTTTGAGACCATGACTATAAAGAAGATGAATGTTGACCATGAGAAAGAGAGTGGGAAGCAACATGAGGTATGTGTACAAGGCCAAGAGGAATATTTTTTAATTATAGACCTATTTTAAGAAAGTCCACTTGAGAACATAACAAATGAGGTTCCAAGCAATAGGTATGATATATCAAGTGTTCAGTCTAAAGAGCAACATGCTTGGCACCTTCATCCATCTCATGAAGAAGGAGATTCAATAAAATTTCCCTTTTATCCTAGAAAGGTATGTATTCTTGATTTATATTTGTGCATAATAGTCTATTTCTTGATTCCCCTAAGTGTTTTGAGCACAGGTGTGTGTCTTGTTTGCTTGTTTGCTTTCTTTTGTGTGTGTCTTTTGCTTTGTTTGGTTGAGGTAGTCAATTAATGTCTTATCTTGATCAAAGTAAATGGTAAAAGGTTTCTTTATTTGTCTCAAACTTTATATGAATCATAAACCCAATGGACTAATAAGGCTACTAGTCTAGTTAGTATAGCAGGCATATTACCCCTATGAGTCACTAATTTGTTGACTAAATTTGACTTTTAAGTCAAATTAGGGAACCTATAGGTAAATTTTTTACTTTTAAGTGTTTTAGGGGTATAATATAGATGTAAAATGGGTTTTTATAGGTTATTTGGTGTCACTTAATGTTTTACTAGCCTTGGTCATTAGTTATTTTAGTCCCTTTAGTCTTTTGAGTCATTTTAGGGGTCAGAAAGGAGCATTTAATGAGTTGTAAAAATTTATTGTTAAGTGTGAAGGTAAAAATGGGTGATGTCACGTGAAATTTGTCCTAATAATTATTATTCCACTATTGGTAACTGAAAGTGGTGAGTTTAGTAGAAGAAAGGGTAGTTCTCTTGAATGAAAAGAAGAGTTTGGCACTTATAAAACCTCCTTAGGAAGTGTTCCATGTGGTATAAGGTTATTTAGTACCTCATTAGGTCACCCATTCTTATTTATATTCTTTTTTTACATTGGAGGTGTCATTTCTAAGATAAAACCATTTTGCTCCTTTTTCACCTTTCTTGGCAAGCAGAAGTGACTTGCAAGTTTGTACTTGGTATGGTTACCATAAGAGGTTTTAGGAAAAATTATCTTATGAGTATATTTTACAATCATTAAAATTCCATTTGATGTTTCTTTTTAAGTGAATGGTGTCTTGAGATTTATGAACCATTCCTAAGAAGTTGACCTTCCAAATCTACCTGCTAATCTATGTATGCTATAGGTTTTGCTTCATTTTGGCTAAATCCGTATGAAAAATTTGTTGAAGTGGAACATATAGGATTTTTTTATATATTATTATATTTTATCCATTTTTATTTTCAATTTTCAAGTTTATTTGATTGGAAAATCATCTTGGTTTAGTAGACTAGTCTTATGTGGGATGACATGTCTATTTTCATCATTTCTAGATATTCATGATTTAAAAATGTATTTAGAAGATTGTTATAGGTCTATTATCATATATTTTCATATCCACTCAATCCCTTTACCTTAAAATCTCATTATCCAAGCAATGCCTCATAGGTGCAATGAATATACTATGCATATACAAGCAACTCTTTGAATATACAGGTATCTGAGAATGATGTCATGATAGAACCGGAGCTCTAAGAAGTGTTTAAAATATTCTAGATTTATGAGAATATATTTTTTCACTCATATAATATCTATATTTAATCCCAAGTATGTACCTCTTATGCACTACTTATATAACACAATGAATATTATCTAAACTCACATTCAGTCTGCCATGAAATGCTCATCTATAGGTGCTTAAAAAAGGAAAGTTACGTGGAAATTAGGAACATCAACTCTTTGAATTATTTTAAAGATTTGTGACATACATTTTTTAGGTATTGGTATAGGATTAAAGTTCATTTAAGCCTAAACATAGTGAATACTACCCAATCTTCACACTTATAGCCTATAACTTAAAAGTGTGCATCTACCTAAAAGTGCTAGTAGAGAGTTAAAGGTGTCACAAAGAGTGTTGGACAAGTGTCAAGAATCTCATAAAAATATTAGAATGATTTTTACATGATAAAACATATTTTAAAGTTGAATTGGCAAAGGATAATGTAAACCAGGTTTAAAGGATCTAAAGGTTGTTCTCAGGGATCCAATCCCTAAACATGCAAAATAGAGCACCTAGACTTTTTGGAGATTCCTTAAAAAATTATTAAGTTGAGCTATAATGATATAAAATGAACTTAATATATATCCTAACCTCAAATGTTCAATTTCCAAAAGGAAAAGGTGATTTGGTCCTATCGATTTCTTACTAGGAGGCGTCAAAATCGCCTTTTTGGCTACTAAAATATGATAGTGCCATCTATAGTCTTTTTTAAATCCAAAAGGATTGTAGCATATTAAAATTAAATGGTTATGTATTCATGGTTGGACTATATATTAAAAATTTAGGACATAAAAATGAGATCAAGGATCTTAAGAGGGATGATATACTATTTGTTTTTAACTCTCAAACACACCTTCAGTTGGTACACTGAGATAATGCACACCTACAATTTCATTAATGTGGCACATAGTCCAAGAGGCATACTATCATAGAGGTTAAGGTGTATTTTATAGGATGGAATTAATTAATAATAGTAAAAATTTTACTTATAACTTCAAGGGAACCCTCAACACCATTCCCAATGCCATGATTCATGGAAAGTATAACTACAGGTTTACTAATCATCAAAACACAATCATAGTCAAGGTAGCACCTAGCTTGAGAGGGAGGTATTGTTTGAGGTGGTGAATAAAGTGACTCCAAGCATGTTATTATTGACTTAAAATAACCCTAAATAGTCCCTTAAGCATAATTTTAATCTTTAACCATGAAAATCACCATCTACAAGTCTTGAAACTCACTTATAATCAACTGTGTTGACTAAGACAGGTAGTAAGATGAGACTTAGAACCTAAGATGGTGTTACATAGACCTAAAAGTAAAAAATGGTTTAAAACATTGATAAGCCAACATAGAGATATTTAAAGGGGGTTTTTACACATTGTGGTCAGGGTCTAACTCATGCCAAGTCCACCAACAGGGGTCCTTCCTAAGGCAAAATACAGTCAAGAAGAAACTTAGTCTTATGAATAAAAGAGTATGAGTGATCCATGAGAGGTCATAGTGGGAAAAAAATACTAGAACACATGAATAATGATGATGAAAACCTATATATGTTCTTAGAATCCCAAATCTAATCATTAAAACATAGTCTATTGGGAAAGATCCTACACACAGTACTTTCTTTAGCAATTTGTCTTAGCTTTTATTTATTTTAGAAGGTCTAAGAATATGACCAAATGGTATTTACCACTTAAATAATCTTATATAATGGTCATATGTTCTAAGAAGATATGGGAAGTACCCTCTATTTTGTCTTAGATAGAGGGTACTTTCCCCATACACAAACTCTAGCAGTCTTAAAAAAGGTGACAACAGGATGCATTAGGACATATCTAAACCTTTATATAGGGTTTATGTATTTTTAAGACATAAAAAGGAACATTTAAAAATAATCATATAGGAATGAAACCCAATAAAATGCTCTATACTACAAGGGTTGCAGTCATGCATGATAAGCATTTTCAGGCCTAGAGACCAAATGGAAGATCACATTCACTTGCAACCTTGGATGAGCATTATAATACATTTGGATATTCCTATGAGATAATATTAGATTTTTTGAGATTTTTTAATGCAAGGAATCTTAGTTAGATGGACTAAATATCAAAATTTACAGGTAGGCCTTCTGAACAAGGTGTAGGTCTAAGGCTAAAGGTGGGGTCATCCACCATTTTGGCATGAGATGAACATCCACATGAATTAAAACATGTCTTTTAGGTAATTTAGGACATATTAAATATATTTATATGTAGGGTTAACACAAAACAAGCCACTTTTGGGATCAAAACCAACTTAGACCTATATGATATAGAGGAAAGAGCTTGATAGGCTTAATTCAAAATATTGCATCTTTCTTGATGTTGTGTATGGATGCTAAATAAGTTTTTATAGGAGTTATTCATGTCTTGAATAACCATATTTTGGCATTTTATTTAATGCTGGATGTGAAACCTTTATGAACAAAACTTAAGAGGGTAAATAGCTCTAAACCCTCATTAAACGATTGAAAGGACCCAATTGGTAAGATGAATATGGAGATTCATCCAAATGGAATATTTTGATCATGAAATATATTTGAACATGTAAAGGAAACCATCAAACTACTCCCCATTAGGATTATTTATATGGACTTGTATGGATGGGGTGCAAAACAAGGTATTTTTTACCATTTTTTGTTTTTTGCAAGTTGTAGGAAGTTTCAAGAGATTAAAATCACATTGAGGGAAATATTAGTACTTAATATAACTACCCATATCATTTTAATTCATTTAAATAACGTTTAAGTTCCACAACTAGCTACTTCATCTTAGCCAGTCAAAACTGGCATATTGGACAAGGTAGTGAAAAGGGCGTAAAACTTAAATTGAGTTAAATTTAAGGTGTCCCTAATGATAATAAGGAAATTTAGAGTATTTAAAATTTTCATTCACTCCATCACAAGGATTTTCATGATAAAATTATTCCATTTTTGACTCCATGTGTGTAGGGTACTTGAAAGAGGAGTTTTCTTGATAATAGATGATGATGGCTCACTTCCAAATGATTATAGAGGACCACACCTACAACAAATGCATTGAGAGGAATATATGAGAGTAAACCCATTAATTACAATCATTTTACCTGATCCTAATCAATTATGAGGAATTCAAATAGGGATAATCATGAAGGTAGTTTTTTCTAAGACAAAATGAGGAGTTTTATGCCACTTTTCAAGAGTTTGATAACTTGGATGGGCACTTGGGTTTCCTAACCTTACATCGTTTATCCCATATCATATTTTCATGAAAAATTAGCTTATTTTATCAACTTTACAATTGTCTTTGTGACCCTTGGACTTCTCTCTTATCCTCTCTCTCTCAAGTTCTATAAGAACTAACCATTTTGACCATTGTATTTTATGCTCTACCTGAGTATGGTGAAGCCCTAATCATTTTTATACCTTTCATTAATATTAATAATAATTGTTTACCTCTTCATTAATATTCATAAGTGTGTTTTACTTCAATGATAAATCTTTCTTAGTGAAGACTATGGATTCCTTAGCATGTGGTCTCATTCTCTCACCTTATTTGTAGTTGTAAAACTTCTTATATAGAATGTGAAGTATTCTAAGAGATGTTAAAGATTAAGTGAGTTACTATTTTCATTAGTGTCATTTAATTCCTCTTTTCTAATCCTCATATCTTTACACATTCATCCATAACCTCATAATGTAACATTGATGTGAGAGGATGCAGATTGAAAGAGTGTATGTCTGGTTAGTCTCTTGGTTTAAAGTGTAATATGCATATGGTTGGAATTAATCAATATATCTAGTGTATCACCTACCTTAGATTAATTTTATTTCAATTATCTCTCTCCCTTTTCACCCCCTAGGTTTATTTATAGTTTTAATCCGAAGTGGTACATCAAGAGAGCTAGCCCTATCTAGAGATTCTTCTCATTCCTTAGGTTATCCACAAACCTAGAGGTGTTTCCATTATGCCACTTATATGAGGAGAGATTTAACATCTCCTCAAATGGGGCACATCTACATAGAAATAGTAAGGTTAAATCAAATAAAAATCATGAATTTTCTTAAGTCCTATAAAACTATCACCATTAAAGCTATAGAAAATCCCTAGCCTCTACTTAAATCTCTAATTTGATATTGTATAAACCATAGATGAATGATAAAGAACCAAACTAATGTCTAAGTGAGTTAAAATTGACCAAGAGACAATTTATAGACCAGTACTAAGCAATTTTCAAAACTCATAGTCATGGTAACTTAGAAATATAGTAGAGAAGACATTGATTTGTATTTGACCTTAGACATTAATGGAAGAGTCTTTAAGGATAAAATATTATATGTAGTATCCTTGAATATTGGGGACAACAACTGGTCCAAGCTCTTTTGGTCCATTGAATATTTTTAGGCCATCACTAAAGAGGACAGAAATATTACTACAATCTTCCATAAGTATTATGACATAGTATCTCTCCAAATGGTCAACCTTCATCATGCAACAACAAAACCTAAGGTACTTCATTATAACAATGTTATTGCTCCCATTTTAAGGATTCTAGACTTGATAAATTCATGATCAATCATATAAATAATTTTATCAAGGTTACTTACATTTACCCTATAGCCTTTGAGAGTTATTATAAGCTCCCCATTCCTCAGGTGGATTTACCCATAATTAAGAAATAGTCTAGCTAGAATGACTTGAAGGCCACCCTAGTCCCATGGCTATATTTAGGAACCCATGTAATTTATGACCTGATTAAAATAATTCCTATCACCAAATTTAGGGTAGGTATTATAATGATCATGAATTTTATGAATAGAATATCTAGGGCCCCTTCCACCACTTATGTCAATAATAAATGGGTCCCTTACATATAATTCATGGTCAAGAAAGGACTCACCCTTCCTATTGGAGAATTGATTAATGTCTACCTAAAATAAAAAAATTTTGCTATAAAGAAGAGGATTGAAAACCACTTATTTATGATGTCCTACCCTTTTTATTCGCTAGTGGCCACCATAACCATCCCCAACATCAAGAATTAGTCACCTGAGGGAAGGCATGCAATATACCATTATTATTATAAATTACATATATTCAAATATAGGAACCACATTCAATTCATTTATGATTGCATGTATCCAACCTTATCTAAGGATATTATATGGATATCCATGATGAGGTTAATTATATTAATCAATAAATATTTGGATCTCATTTATTGCATTATAATCAGGATAGAAATAACACTATGCCACCCTCTCAGATTACCAATGTATGTACCTACCAAGATGGTTGAGCAAGAGATTGCATAATAATTATTCCATGGAATTGATAGTATATGAAAATAAAATAGAAATGGGATATTTCATTTATTTCCCATAACCATTAGAAAAAAAGTGCTAAAGAAGGTGGATAATGTGGATATCATCTCTAGGCATAGAGACTCATTAAACTTACAATTGGATGAGTTAAGGCAATAGGACCATAGAGACAATATTATAAATAATTTGAAGGCAAATAAAATGAACATAAAATATGAGAATTAACTTGATGTCCATGACAACTTATATATCTTAGCATCTTCATTATTTGAGGCCCTGACAAGATTAAAAAATGCAACATTCAACTCAAGACTAGGTTGATGAGATATGAGAAGCTAGCTAGTGAAATCTAGTAGATAAATCCTCTATAATACCATTTGATTATAGGACCATATATTATACCTCCTTTAGAGTAACTAGAGATACTAAATGCATAAAGGCTATAAGAACCAAATTATCAAGGTGTAGGAAAAGAGAAGCTTGAAGAAACACCTGGTAAAGGGGCAACTTCTTCTACCCAACTTGAGAAGCTAGAGTCTCCAATTGAGTACATTTATATGATTGTATTATACCCTAGGGAGATAGTGGAAGATGTCTTGGAGGCATTGGTTAGTGCCTATGGGTCTGATGAAGAAGAGGCTCAAAAAGAAGAAACTCAAACCTAAGTTGAGGAGCCAAGAAAGGAAAAAGGAAGGAAATAACTTTTAGCTTAGTTCCAATTATCCCCCCTCAAAAGAGAAATGTTGAATTAGCATTGGTTCCTGCTAGAACTGAGAGGCCTAGGGCAACCCTCACTCACCTCCTAAGTAAAGTCAATCTATCCAATGATGAGAATCCCATTCATGGTCCCACCATTCTTGAATGGTTTGTATATGGAAAAATATAGGATATCCCAACACTAAAACATCAGTGGGCCATTGTAAAGCTAGTAAACATTATAGTTAATGATGAACTAAAGCCTTAGATAATGGATCTGTAACAAAGAGAGCATGAAATATGCATAGCTACTATTGGATCTTTAGGTAGCACACAAGTGGAAGCCCTAGAGCCACCAGAAATGACACATTCTTAAGTTAGTGTCCAATTTGACCTAATAGTAGCTGATTAGAAAGGGTAAAAATAGATAATGCTATGGTGGGTGGAGGAGATTTCACATTTCAAAAGGTGTATCAATTTTTTGGTTTGACCCTAATTAGTGGTCAAATACTCAGAGAATAACCCATTCATGAAGAAGATATACTCAGGTTGGTTGAAGGTCAAAAAGCCTAGTTACAAATTGGCATCAGAGGTTTGTAACAAAAAATAAATAACTTAAAGATAGGAATTAATATTTGGAGAAGTAATTAATTTTATCAAATACTAACTCCACCATTTAAGCATTCAAAAATACATTCCATGACATGTTTGACTCCTTGAAGTCAACAAATTTGAGGTAGAGTGCATGGTTCCTTCAGGATACAACTACCAAGGGTTTAATCAACCAATGGTAGGGGTCCAGGGATAAAATCAAGGAATTAATTAGCATATTTATATGAGATAAAATCCATATATTTGAAACTATTAACATACCTTACCTCAAAACTATCTTAGGCTTGATTTTGGATAAAATCAATAGCCTGAGTTCATGGTCCAAATCCTTAGAGAGACTCATCAAGGATGACAAAAAACTAATGGATAGGATTTAAAAGATATTAGGGACCATGATTACATAGCCTTCCAATATAATTTACATAGGCATCATGGTAGATGATGAATTTAAGCACAAAGTTACCTTAGTCATGTAAGAAGTGGTAAGTAAGAGCCAAGGCAAGTCTGGTGGTGATAATAGTAAGATCATGGACATGATTATAACTATAGATAAGAAGATATCCAAGGTGAAGAGCATAAAATAGGATTTGGATATAAATTATAGGGACCTAGATAATTTAGTAGATCAAGAAGATGAACTCATCCTTGAGTCAGATGTCAAATTGAGGTTAGCTAATGAGTAACATCAAAGGATGATGATGTTACTTTAATAGATCCAAGGGTCTTCATCAGCATAGGGTCCACCAATTGGTTGATATTTTATTTTAAGAAAGCATTGTATATTTTGGTATTGAATATTATTTATAAATGCATGTGAATTTTATTAGCACTTTGCCTAAAGGTTAGTTTATTTTGGAAAGTTTAGTGTATTTTAAGAAATTTTGTAGAAAGGACAATTGTCCTTCATACTTTGTACACTTGTCAATAAATTCCATTGATTGACATGGTTCCTTAAAGCCTATAAAAGGATAATTATCTATGTAAATAAGGGAGAGAGTTCTAAGAGCTAAAACTATGTTGTAACTTATGGAGCAATTTAATACAAGTAGGGAATATTGTAAAGTTTGTCCAAGTTGTTTGTGTGAATTTTTATCATGGCTTCTCTCTCAATTATTTAGTCTAATTATTATATTTGAATGGATTTTTAATAATTAAAAATGATCATCTTTAATACAAGGTTTCTAATTTATGATAATGCTAAATTAGTTAAATGTACTTAGGTTGACTTTGTTGTATTTGCTCTCCATAAAGATGTGCACATGTTATTTGATTACAGTAGTAAATATTTAAAGTAAACCATTTTTTACTTGTATTTCTTCATTTTATCCTTATATACTAGCTTGGTGTGTAATGAAATTTGAGCATATGATATTTTACATTATCCATTGGTTAAATACATGTTCAGTTGGAATTTAAGCCTTGTCATAATGTTTGAGACAAAGATCAGCAATCACATTTTTTATTTTTGCCCTACCTTTCCTTTGATTCCTCTTTTTAACTAGATCACTGTAGCTTAAAATCATTGTAAATATTCATTTTTAGAGTAGTCTTAGATTAGAGTTTAATCATAATTCATTAGTAATAACATAGATGCTTCATACTTTTCAAATATTATTAAGTTCCAAGGTGGTTCCCAACCACCAATTAATATAAATGTAACGGAATAGTCTACTTGCTTTGCCACTATTTCACCATAGGTGACTAGATTACCAAAATTTTCAACTCATGCTCTGAGTTCTTCAAATTCTAAAAATGAGAAGTATTATTTAAAACACTAAGAGAACTTATGATACACTTAGAGGCATCAACACATCCTACAAAATCTCTTTCAAAGTACCACTAAAGCCAAAAAAGGACATTGATGTGCCAATGAGTCATCCTAAAGGTAAGTATATTTATTATTCTCTTTCATGTAGATATGTATGATTTTCTTATTGTAATAGTATATGCATGTTGTTTGTCTTTATCTATGTTTTTAATTATACTAAATAGCTGGTATTACTATAAGGATTTTTAATATTTACTATATCATGTTAGTTTGAATATAACCTTTATGGTTGACCATTTCACCAATAATTTATCATTAGTTTAGTGTTTAAAACTATTTGGATCTAGGTTTAATTTTTTGGTTAGTTAGTTTCATGCATTGTCCTTAATATATCTTTGATAAACCCTTTTATTACCTTTGATATGTGATTCAATTATATTTGGATCTAGATATACCCATACCCCATATCTTAGGCATAGGATTTATAACCATATACCATTGACAATGAGGGTGGATTTACCTATATTAAATATACTACCACCCTAAGCACCATGATTCTAAAGTTTAAGTATATAACAGATCTATTTTTATGACATTTTTTGTATTGCATTAGATAAATAAAAATATTATGTTTATTGGTCATCATATCCCACAAATAAATTCTCTTGAACTTGACATGAAACTTATACCACCTTTGGTTAGATAATTTTTCACATTTTTCCTTTTTTCTTATTAGAAAAATATTTTCCATCATCATAGACCTTGGTGAATCCATTTATCCCAACTATATCATCAAACATAATCTAGTTCCATATATTTATAGTTATAACAACAAAATTGATACAAGTTTCCTATATTATTCAACTATATCATCCAACTCGATATAGTTCCTTGAATTTTACACTTTATTAGTCAACATAATATAGTTATCCTTATAGTCTAGATGTATTGACAAGAATGATATAGTACTTTTTAATCATTTATATTTATACTATATCATCCAAATAAATATAATATATTTCTTATTTTTCTATGGTATCAACTGCATTCACTAGCTCTATATAGTTTCTTCCTTATAATTTTAAATACAACACATTTTAGATTAGTTTGAAAAAAAATCAACCAAAATTTTCAAGGATTTTGTGTTAATAATCCAAATTATATGGAGTTGACCAATACCCATAAGAGTTAAAAACCTGTGCTTTACAATATTTATCTATCTTAAGATCACTCTTACAATGATATCAATATGAATTCTTGGTGTCCCCAGAATTTCACACTTGGAATTTTGGGTTACCCCTATTGAAATATTTTTCATTTGTCTTGTGAGAATTAGTTGTCCTTATCAAAACTCAATCCCCTAAATAAGACTTATACTTTAGTGGTTTTCATTATAATTTCTTCATTCAAAATTTGCTTCAAATTGCTCCAAAATGTTAGAATATGTCTGCCTCAATCATTATCATAAAACCCATTTGTCCATATTTCCAAGAGATTAAAAAAACTAAGCATTTGATCTCATTTCTAAGACAACTCAGGTTCTCTAGGTTACTTTACTTATTTGAAAAGGTGAATTAAGTTGTCTTCACAAACCTAAATTACACCATCTAGTTTAAATCAGAATTTTGAAATGACTTTACTTCTCAAAAGTTGAGTAAAGTAGATTCAAAAACTCACAAAACACTACTTAGAACCACTCAAAGTTTTAAAGTTAAATTACTCCACTTGCTAAGTAAAAGCAACAAAGGTTTATAATCTTGAAGTCTTCACAAGTTTAGACCAAATCAAGTTTTTGGAGCTACTTAACTTCATAGAATAAATTAAGTGAAATAACCCATGAAACTTGATAGTCGTCAAAATGATTACATGGTTTTCCTCACACATGTAAGTTAGTTATCATTAATGCATGGGTTAATATAAATATTAGAAAATTACACCTGATTTATGCCTTGGATTTCATTGTTCTCTAACCTTGATGCTTCATCTATGAATCTTGGGAGACATTGTTTGAGCTTCTAGAGCAATTTTGGCATAAAATATTCACAACCCATTGTAGTCGAGGTATTTATATTGTTTACCCTTTGTTTTCATGATCCTTTTATGGCTATATATCTCATTCTTATTTGTTAAATGTTTATGCATCACTTTTAATTTTTTTTCTAACTTTTCTTGTTTGGCTTGCAATTATAGGTCATTTTTGCATGCATAGTGTTGATTAAAACCTTGTAAAATTCTTTAAAAACACTTTGCATATGAAAAATATTAAGCAAAATCCTAAAAGATAGAATTTTTATACAAAATGTAGTAGTTAACATATATTACCTACTTGGGATCATTATAAATTCTTACGTACTTGGACTCCCAAACTTGAGTAACTAGTCTCAAGAAACCCAAAGTTCCCAAGGGGCATTGCTGACTTAGATTTTTAGTTACTACTTATTTACCTATAGTTCTGACTACCTATTGATTCTCATTTATCAAATTTTCCAACCATAGTAACTTGCCCAGAGAAATATAGAGTTGTAAATGCTTATCACTCATTTAGAGTTTTTAACCCTTATGTCTTGAGAAATAGCTAGACCTTCCTATAATTATTACACCCTATTACTTAGAATGAATTTCCTAAATTTTTCAAGGTAAAGTTCCTATTGATAATTTTGACCTCACATACCAAATTATCACCCCTTCCATTCAAAAAATTTCATATCCTAACAATTTATATTTTGAGTTAGTAACTAGTCTTGAAAATTCCTTCAAGGATACATGGTTAATAGGTCTTAATGTTGTTTAGGTGATTTAAGGTCTTTTCCTTCATTTGTCTTATGGTTTCTAGTCATTTTTGGGCCTTTCAAGTAATTTTTTAGTGGTAAGAAGAGCATGTAGTGTATTTATAAGTTTCATATCATTATTTAAGGGTTTTACATCCCTAAAAATGAATAATTAGGATGATCACATTTTATACTAACGATATGCCTCATTTCTATATAAAATTTTAACATTTTGTGCTTCAAAGAAGGTTTTGATAGTATATGATCATGTGGAAAATTTATTACATATTTTTCATATCATAAGACATGTTATAGACTTATTAAAACGTTTTATATAATTTCATTTAGAGATCCTTCATGAAAATAGCATTTTTAGTACAAAAATAGGATTTTTTGATGCATTCATTTTGGTTTTCAAAAGATTTTTGTGAGAACAGAATAATGGAGGATTAATTGGGTCCTTATAGGGTAATATAAGTGGTTTTTAGGAATTTATAGGTGAAAAACTTTCAAAATTCAACTTTGCTCCAATTTTGTCCTTTCCTGTATGCCTAGAAGGACAATTTTCAAATGCTCAGTACGAGAATAGGAAAGAGATTTGGGAGATGAAAATTTATAAATTTTTAGGGGTATGAGTAAGATTTAAAATATTTTAATTTTTTCACATATTGGTTCCATAATATTTATTAATAATCAATAAGAGTGATAGCAGGTCACTATAGCCTATGCATCAGAGAGGGGTCTATTTTTTGGCTTGTTTCTCAATCTCAATTTTGGGGAATGTTTTTATGCATCATGAGGATATTTTTCATCTTGGTGTAATTTTATAACTCCTTAAAAGAATTTATTTATATCATAAAACCTCATTCCTTTCACTATTTTTCTAAGCAGTCTCTTGGATCAATTATGAGCTATTCTCAAATGTTTTTTTGAGGTTTCAGGAGTTTGTGCATAAAGGTGAAAATATTTATGATTTTTTAGGTGTATTTTTAGTCTTCTAATCCTTTTGATTTCTTATTTTATCCTTTTATCTATCAATCCAATCCTTTTTAGCTTCAACCATCTCCACAAACTCCTATGAGGTCAAACTTGTAGTCTTACTATAAAAAAATCAAGAGTAGGGATTAAACAATGTAACAAGGTATGAGTGCCTAAAAAAGATTGGTTTTGTTGTCTCTTCATGTGTAAGTTCTTCAAATTTTACACCAAAAAGATAAATGGTGAAAGAAGGCTTAAGAGAGAAAAGATCATTAAGGACTTCCCACCTTGTTAAAGATTATTTTAAGCCTCTTAAGAACCCAAACCAAATGTAAAAGTCAATGGTAAAGAATAATTTGTGATAAATGAAAGAAGAATATAAGGTATTTTTGAGATTAGAGGCTTTGATTGATACCTTCATGGTATCTAAACCTGATGAATACCCTTCATGAAACTCTTAGAGGTCAAGATGTTAGTTGGACTATTTCAAAAGGATCTTAACCTACAATAAGGTAACTATAATAAGGGTATGTTAAGAGGATATGATAGAAAGACATCCTAGTCAAGGCTCCAACATACTTATCTAAGGTGTAATGTGACCAATCACTCAAGTCTCATACTCCAAACTATGTTCTAGTGTTAAGAAGGCAATTGAGATCCTAAAATGGTATGAGAAGAGTGAAATCAACATAAAACTACCACCTATAACATTCATAAGGGTTGTCACCAAATCCAAGGTGGTTCAAGGAGTTTAAAGAGGCCATCTTGGTTGAAACATGACCACATCAAGTAGATTAACGAAACTAAACTAATATGTCAATAAACTAAATTGAGTGGAGGCATGAAGTATAGAGTTTTTAGGCATAATATTAACTTCAAGTTAATTTATTATAAAAAATTAAAGTATTTCTAAAAACTTTAAGGTATTCTAATTTCTTGTTTCCTAAAACCTCATAATGGTAGCAATGTTTATTTAAGGTGGGTATGAGTTTATAGGAGAGTTAAATAGGTTTGAATAAATCTTAGCACCTTAAGATCACTCTCATGCCATACTCTATCCATACAGGGGTTTATCATGGAAGCTACAATCAACAGTCAACAAGAGAGAACTGGAAAAGATGAAGTTATGTGAGAGTGACTTCATGGGACTGTCAAGCCCTTCATAGGAGATGTAATGTGTTATTAGTACTCAAGCAGGAAAAAAATCTATTCAAGGAGTATTAAACTCCCTAAAGAAATTATGACTTAGAAAATGACACCTACAGTTAGGTAAGTGCATATAGGTACTTGAGGGTATTATCAAGAGTTTACCCTTTTAAGGAAGGTTTTGAAGGAGTTTTAGATAAGATGTCTTAAGAGATCATTTTATTTTCTCCTATCAATTTGTAAACTAGCAAAAATCCTAGGACACTTTCAATCCTACTCTTAGTTTGTGAAAGGATAAATCACCATACTAGATAGTCAAACCTCTACATGGAGGTCAATTGGAATGAGGCAATGGTCTATGAGGTTTATGAATCATGATGACAATATAGGTAAAAATAATTGAGAAGGTTTTCTCAAAGTAAATCACTAATATAATTTATACCTTAACCATGCCATCCTCTTTCCATATAGAGGTGACGCACAGTTAGCTTACAATCAAGTTTCTAGATTGAAAAGGCAGAGGAAAGAAATAATGTCTTGTTTTGGAAAAAAATATTATGCTTGTTTAAAAGTGTGATCAATATCTTAAGTAGAATGAAGTATATATATTAATGGAAAATCCAAACATTAGAACACTTAGTATGAGGTTTTTAAAACCTACAGTAACAACCTACAGCCATATCCCCTCTCACTTTAGGCTGTCATATGGGATAGTAGGTCTAATAAGGTAAATCAACCATGGATAATGGAGGGAGTGAAATGATGTTTTATTTGAGATATTTTTTATGATTAAGGGAAAATTTTATCAATATATTAAGTTGTATGAAGTATCAAATAACTTTCATGGAGCACCTAGAGTAACCTCTAAACTTGGGAAAGGTACACCTACAACAATCTCATGAAAACCTAATGTTATCATATCAAGGGATAGAATATAGGAAGTTACATTAAAAAAATTGATATCAACATGAAATTGAATAAAAAATGGAATGATCCAAGTATAATCATGAATAAAATTTCACAAAAGGGTCTGGTTAGTCCTAATTTAGACCTAAGGCTCATATGAGGTCCACCTACAATATGGAATGACTGTGTAATGCTAGAGAAGTTTTTTAATCTTCAAGTGACTAGTCATTTCAGTGGAATAATAATATCATAAGGTAAGTAAGGAATAATTATTAACATATAAATAAGTCCTATAATATATTAAAAGTAACCTACAACACTCCTTTTAATAAAAGTACAATAAACCTTAAGACAAACAAAGAGTGTTGCAGTTACATAGGTGGTTGTCATTCAAGTAACTTACATCAAGAGTTATTGATATGTTAATAAGGGTGTAAGGTTTAGATAAGTAATGATGAATGGGTCAATGTAGCATGAGGTTGTAATGACCATATAAAACTATGTATAGGGTTCATCAAGGTTGGATCATGTATGGTATTGAAGTGCTGAGACTGACATCCAAGTTAGCATGAAGATGGAATAGATGATCATAATGGAATCTAAGGGTTTATGAATTGAAACTATATAGAAATACACATATAGTCATTACATCTCAAAATTTACACCTATATATAGAATAATTATGGAGACCTACAACCACCTAAGTGGCTTGAACTTGATTTGTGAAGGAAATTTTTGTCTAAGGTTTGGCATGGGTTATGTTTGGTAAGTTTGTGAGTCTCTAATTGAGATACATGATGGGAGTTAAATATGAGAGAGAAAAATAATTTTTTTAAAGCTTGATGAATATCCATAAGGTGCTCTAAACACAAATGATACCTACAACAATCTTTATAACCCTTCAATGTATGTGATCATGCTTAAGTGCATTGGAAACTAGTTATCTAAATGAGAGTGAGGTGTTATTAGAGCTTGAGGAGATGGTATTAAGTTTTAAATAGTTATAAAGGTTAAAAATGGGTCAATTATTATTTATACATTTTTAAAACATTTTCAAGTCACTTATAGTGACCTTCAGCTATGAAATACTCATTAAGGCAAGGACATGGTAAAGTGCTTCCAAGGTATGGTAAGAGAGTTCCTCACTATTAAGGACATGGTGAATGTTTTTGAAGGATGGGTGGGATATGAGAATATTTTTAATTTTTTATTTTATACATCATGACCATAATGTTGGAAACACAAACAAATGGAAGCTCACACACCAACCTTACACATAGTCAATGTTGCAAAAGTCTACCTTGGAGCTTTTGAGTTTTGGAGGAGCTAGAAGCATCAGTTTGACTTGAAATATTTTAAATATGGTACTTGTGACAAAAAATAACACATTATATATTCAAATTTTATGGATAAATATTTAAAAAAAAATTATCCCAAAATTAGGCCACTTTCAAGCATGCATGGAAACAAGGAATGGTGAAAACATTACCAAAAGGAGTGTTATTTTTCTTGGGAACACTTTGAAACACTTACAGATGTTGTGTTAAGATGTATTATGTGTGTAATATCATTAATTAATCTCATTAATGTTAAAAAGTCACTCATAAGTGTTGGTGGGTGGCCATTTTCACTCAAACCCCACTAGCCTAGACTAGGCCTTTTGCCCAACAGGGGGTCATTTCCACTTCCAAGGTATAAAGGTCATTAAAAAAAATTTAAAAATGTTAATTTTTGTATATAATATTTATTAAATAATTTTTTTTTTACAAGTAGTCACAAATGAGCCATTTTTGGGTTCAAAAGCAAGACAATGTGCACCATATGATGGAAATCACTTGAGAGGCCATGTTTGGATGCTTACCCCATCAAGGAGGTTTAACATGAGACCTCAAGGAGTTATGAGATGTTTTATGCGGTATTATAATTAAAATTTTTGGAATTTATTCTTAGGTTAGACTTCACATTTTTATGAACAAATGTTAAGGGTGAAAACTATCAAAAACCCTCCAAAAATCTTATTTTAGACCAATTTGCAAAGATTGAGTTAGAAACCCCAAAAAAACAAATATTTGATTAATGAAAACTACTATAGGTTGTAGGGTAATATGATAGGGTCATTCAAATGGTTTTTTCTATACCTTCACTTGTATGGATTTGGGTAAAAATTGTACTTTTTTTTCTTTTCATCTAAAATGAGGGTTCCAAAGATGCCAATTAATTCAAAATGTATATTGAGAGTTTTTATAGCTTTAAAATCTTATAAATTCATAAAAAATCATCCAAATATTCCCAAACCATTACATTCTTTTGGGCCAGTTAGAAAATGCCTTCAAAGGATAAGCCTTCTAAAGGCCATTTTCATGGTTTTGGTAGTTCTAGTTGGTTGTAGACAAAAAAAATGACATGGAAGATGGAGGGGCAATTAAAAAAGTGAATCAAACATTTTTTTTAGGTTTCATAGCTATATGATTTCCCAACAACAAAATTTATCTTCTAGGGCTAAAAGGGGTAATGAGGCCTAATTTATCAAGCTAAATGGGTTAGAAAGCATATCAAATCTTAGAGGTTGGACATGAAATTTTATGTGTATCTATGGGAGGATAATTTTTACCTATAAAAAGTTGGTTTTTTCATCATCACTTCCATATTATTTTAGGAAAGGATATTTTTAGGGAAAAAGGGCTACAAGGAGCCCATGCGAAATGAATGTTTTTGGTGTTGTTCTAGGTCCTCCCAAGTGTTTGATGCATAAAATTGCCTTTAAAAATATATGTTATGCCATTGAGAATAATTATATAGTGTAGATATGATGTATTGAAGCAAACTTGAGAAAAAATCCACTATCTACCTTCTATGCCTTGGTGAAAATGAGCCTTTTGGGGGTTTTGAAGGCTAAATAGGTTCATATAGCCTATTACAAAGAATTTAAAAGTTTTGGAAGGATATGGAACGCCATATTCAAGGTAATAATAAGTCATTAAGGATTAATTATGAAATAATTCTTTTGAAAAGGTCTCCAACAAGTGCAAATAGGACTCTTTCTCTTCCAAAGCCCATGTGCAAGACAAAGTCAATTTATTGAAAGAGTCTTATAACCAAATATCTCAAAGTATTATATATTAATTAATGATAATATGAAAGGGTTAACATAAAATAATTTAAATTAATTGAAGACATATATCCATGGAAGAGACCCATTTATCAAGGGAGATAATAAAGATAAAATCTAGGGGTTGCTAGAAGAATATAGGCACTCTCTAAGTGATCTAAGTTTGACCAAACATAATTATGAGTATCATAAGAACCATAAATATTTTATAACTTAATTTACATGAAAATTTATTAAAGGTGAATATTTGATAAGCTAAAAATGTTATGTAGTACTTTTTGAGGAGCCATTTGATCAAGTTTGAAGTCCCCTACTTTGGGGCCGCTTTGTATCTAAGTATTTCTTTGCTATATGTATTTTTTTTTCAATAATATAAGAGGAATATTTTATATTTATATTTTACCTAAAGGCTGACAAACTTTTTATTTACCTTTTGAGAGAAATAAGATGAAAAATTCCTCATTTTTAGGTCTTTTCTAGTGAAGTGTATGTGCTTGCCAATGATATAACTTATTGAAATACTTTTTTTCATTGGTTATAGTCTAGTTTTTTACCTTAAGGAGATATTTTGGATGTTATATAGTCCATTATAAGTGTCCAAATCAAGTTTAATTTCATTTATTAGATGTGAGTTTAGTCCTTTGCATGAATTGAGTTTGTAAGGTCCTTATTGTGAAATATTGATGTAGAAATCTTGCTTGGGTGTAGTGAATGTGTGTATAATATTTTATATTTCATATAATTGTCATTTCAAGAATTAGAATTCACAAAAAAATTGGTGTATCACCTTCAATTTCAAGTTTCATTAAATTTCACTCATTTTCATTATTGTTTTTGCCCTTTTCCTTATCAGAATCAGTAAGTAGTATCTTAAAAATAAGTTTTAGTGAGAGAACCAAGGGAACCAACCCTCTCTATATATTATCTCCCTTATAAATTCACCCAAACTTTTGAGATATTTCATATTATAATAAAAGTGATTAATTTCATACTTTCTCACAAAGTCACACTCTTGATTGACAATAGTTCATAATACCTAAAGCTTGCTTATGATTGTTACATAAGACAACAACTTAAATAAGTTTTCCAACCTTTTGTAAAACCAAAAAGAATAATTACTAAGTTTTAAAGAGAATTTACCAAGCCATTCCAGTCTCAGTCACAACAAAGGTTAGGAGTAGAAGAAGAAACAACTCTAATTGAAGAAGTTCCCGAGCTTGCACTTGAAGAAGTTCCATGGCCAAGTAGGAAAGGAAAGGCTAAATCAAAGAGAGTTGAGAATTAAAAAGAAAAAATGATGAAGTATGAATATAATGGATATCCCATTAAGTCCTGCATCACATACAAATTGCTAGAAATTAATGACACTGACATGGGACATGTTTCCATAACTGAGTTATTGGAAAGATCTAGAGCCATAGTCAAAAAAGTGCTCATGAAAATAATGACAAATAGTGGAATATTATAAGTTGTAGCTTTCCCAATCTCCACACAATCTACTAAATTTTTTTTAGAATGTGTTAAGTATTATGATTCTCTCACTATAATAGTAAAAGATATTATAGGCAATATGGTGGTTAGATATAATGTTCATTATTTTGACCATTGTTTGAAGATCCCAACAAGACCTAAAGTGATAGATTTATCAATGGAAAATATAAACATCTCTAGGAGAGTAAAACACTATAATGCATCAAGATAATAAATACAACTTATCTAAATAAATCAAAGCAACCCTCAACATTTCCAAAGAAAATAGTGAGGTCTAACTTGGTCTAAGAAGTTGATGACATCACAAATTATTATGTAGAATCAATGGAGAGAAAAATGCCAAGAACTTTTCCACTTGGATGTATGCATACATAAGGGTTATTGATTCAATATGAATTTTTATATGATTTAATGGTCAAGAACGATAAGTGACAACATTGATAAATAGTTGAGTAATGTATTGTAGACTCTTGATTTCAAAATGACTTCATATTTAGTATATGATATGAAATCTAATATATCTTTTTATAGGTTGACTATAAAAGGACTATTGGTAACAGAGCCCATCTATGAATACTACCCTCAATTGAATCTTTCTAAATAATTCAAACACTAAAAAAGGGTAATTGATGCATTATTTTAAGAAGTCATTTGTAAATTGAATGTTTCTTTAAAGGCCAAGAGAGTATCTAATGCAATTTAAGAGGTCATTTTGGGTGTTTTTTTATTTAAATTATTAAATTTTACATATATCAAAGTTGTTGGTTTCTAAAAGACACTGGTCAAATCACTAAAGTACCCTAGTGATAAATAGATTCTAATGGAATTATGTAGGCTACTAGTAGATTTACATGATATTTAGTCAAAAGTTCTTTATTTAGTTAGTTTTCCCATTATCATTGGCCAAAATAATTGTGCAAGCATTTATATGGAAAAAAATGTACAAATAGAGATGTATCATATATATAATCAATCACATTTTGAGACTAGAGGAAATTTTGATTGTAGAAGCATAACACAAAACATAATTTCTCTTGAATATATACATATCCCTACAATTTAAAAAATTTATATTGTTTGTAGAGATGAATTTGAAGTGAGAAGAAGAGATAACAATAGGATGACTATTCAGTAAATTTACTCAATTGATTTTACCACAATTCTTGAAGACATGGAAGATGATGGGAAATCAATTCGTGATTTTTATCATACAATGTGAGAAGATAATTCTCCACTCCCAAAAATTGATTACAATAAAAATTAGATAAAGACTATTGTTGAGAGGACTTCAGTGGTTCTTGTTATGACTTCAACATGGATTTTTAGTAAGGGATACTGCATTAAGGAGCTAGTAATGATATAAATTAGCCAAGTAAGTCATAAGTGGAAATAAATTCAAGGAAAAAGCAATCAAGATCCCAAGAAAAATTTGAAATTAAAGAATAATATTGATGATACATATTCTCTAGTAAAAGAAGAGTCAATTCCTTTAGTTACTTCTACATCTCGTATAGTTTCCTCCAAAGATGTCACTCCTCCTATCACTCCCATTTATAGCACCCCTCCAACATATTCATCTTCATTAATAGTGAAAAACATATGATTATTAGTGAAAAAGGTAGATCCATCCACACTCATGCCACCTTTAAAGTCTCCTAGCTTCAAACCTCATGAGAAACCTATTCAAAAAGGGATTGATGTTCCTCCTCCTCCACCTCCATCTTATCCACCTACTACTTCTCCTCCACCTCTTTTTGATGATCATCCCACCATTCTTCCTATTCATACACAAAAAGAGATAGGGTAGGTAACCACTAGAGAAGATAAATAATATGATATTTTTGACAAAGAGGTAGAGGAAGAGAAAGATGAATAAAAAGTTTCCAATATTATTCAAGGTATTTTAGATGTAGAGAAGTTCCTTTTCAAGAGATAGTGGTGAGAGATAATCAACAATAAAAGATAATGCATTTAGCCACTTCTATTATTACAAATTTATCTTCATGGTTGGCATTATAAATAGCTCTTGAGTCAAAAGATGAAATTAATTTGGAAGAGATATACATGCAAATTTTGGAAATTTTTGATCATAAGGGTAAAAATCCTAAGATTTCCAGAGTGAATTCAAATCTAATAATTGATCCTTGAGGTCATAAATTTGTAGAAATATCAATTCCTTGATAGGGTAAAATAAGGGTGAAATCACTGAAGAAGACTTGGTAATCACAAAACTATCCCTAGGGTATGTTACTATAAAAGGCCTAAATCAAGACACATAGACCCTTATCAATACTCTCTTTTAGAATCTTTATGAAGAAAATATTGATAAAGCCAAACTAAAGGAGAAAATTTCTAATTTATGTGAAATAATTGCCAAAGTGGAAATCTCTACTCCCCAATAGCCATTACTTTTAAGACATGTATTTGAGCATCAAACAATAATTGAGGTAGAAGAAACTGGTGACAATCCAAAGTAACTGATGAATGGATAGATAAAATGATACAAACTACATAAAAATGGTTTCTTGAGGTCCCAAGCACTTTAGCTGATATTGAGAATAAATTGGCACAACTAAAAATAGTGATGAAGGAGATTGAAAGTGAAAATGGAATATCTAAATTACAAAAAGATAGCCTTTAATGAATAAATTCTTTAAGTGGAAAGATTTTGATTAAAGAAAATATTGTTCTTGAAGGATCAATTGAGCATCAAACAATAATTGAGGTAGAAGAAACTGGTGACAATCCAAAGTAACTGATGAATGGATAGATAAAATGATACAAACTACATAAAAATGGTTTCTTGAGGTCCCAAGCACTTTAGCTGATATTGAGAATAAATTGGCACAACTAAAAATAGTGATGAAGGAGATTGAAAGTGAAAATGGAATATCTAAATTATGAAAAGATAGCCTTTAATGAATAAATGCTTTAAGTGGAAAGATTTTTATTAAAGAAAATATTGTTCTTGAAGGATCAATGATGAAATAAAAATAAAAGAAAAACATCATATTTTTTTCATGTGCAATTTTAGAGTAATGCTTGAAGAAATGAAGACTCTAGAAGAAGATGCTTGTAATGTGAAAGTAGATATGGAGGATTGTATATTCTATCTCATGAATGTTTGGTCTGAAGAAACATCAAGGACACATGATTAATTACATCAGAACTTCAATCAAGTAATTGAAAAGGCCATGACTCCATTCACAAAAAAATCAATAAAGGAGTTAATAAATAGTCAACAATAAGTCAAAAGGCTAGAACACAAAATTGAAAAGGTAAAAGGATATTGTAAGAAGATAGAAAGGGAACTACTAAGATTTGAAATAGAAAGCCAATCAGTTGGAAATTTAGATGATACAACCATTTAGCTTATGGTGTCATAACACATTAGCTACATGGAAAAGTACATAATAGAGGTTCATGGATTAGAATGATTTATATTGCTTCTCATCTCAACTTCTTCTATTTTTTTCAAACAATTTGAAAAATGTATTTGAAGTAATTTTGCTTTAAGTAGTTATTTGTAAAATTAAGTTTCTTGATAAAGTGAAATAGTCAAGTAACTTGACTAGATGTCATTAATTAGTGAAATACTCAAGTAAAATTAATTAGATGTAAAAGTAAATTACTTAAGAGAGCTTTGCATAGCATGCAAAGATGTTACATTTGATCCAACCACTAATATCAAGATGAGCTACATATCACCATCCATTTTTCACCACACATGAGAAATTTAAGGAAGATATCTCCCAATGGTTTTTAGATTTGAATTCATCATATGGGGAATTAAATGAGTTGTCTCCTAATTGTATTTGATATTTGGAAATGTATAAATATGGGTGAAAACCTATATACAAAGGATTATAATTTTTGAAAATAAATTGTAATTAAGGTACAAGAAAGTTTAATAAATTTGAAACTTTGCATTTAGATTTACGTATGTTTTTTGTATGAACTTTGTTCAAAGTGAATAAGAAGAAAGTTGATTTCTAAGGAATTTTGCATCTAAGGAGATAATTTGGTACATTCTATGAGGATTAAAATGGTAAAATTTGTGTTATATTTAAATATGAATATGAGGTTAAATATTTCTTGATCATTTTCTAAATAAATTACCACATTTAATATGTTTTTCTAAATTATACGGATATAATAAGCTCTATAAAAATACTTATTGTGAAGTATAGTTTCTTTCTTTCTCACATATTCTAGCCTTTTCATTCTCTACTTTATATGAACTTATTTTAATAATTTATAAATCAACCACTTACTAAAAAATAATTCTATTATGGTTCATGAACTTTATGATTAAATTAATACTTGAAAATAAGATAATTTATGTATATCCTATGAATAATTTGTATAAGTTGTGAAGAACTGAAAGTGTGAATAGTTAGATTAGATAATCATAAACATATATGAGTTTCACCATTAAATGAAGGGGATTTAATCCCATTACTTCCTAAGTACCATTTTTTGCCTAATATATATCTAGCCAATAGTTTTTGGTGACTACACTAAGGAACACAAACTTAACCATATCTAAATTAGATTATCCACACAAGGGTAAGATAGATATAGAATAGTGGTCAGTTATCTAAACCTGAAAGTTTTCCACACTACCATGTAATAAGTTTCATGTAAAATAAAGGTGTGCTTGTGATTAGAAACACATGTTTTATGTAGATAACATTACTCATCTAAAATAAACACTTTGCTTATCTTGAGTTGCTGCATGTCAAAATGAATTCTTTGTTTATATTAAGTTGATGCATGTTAAGTAATCACTTACCAAGTCCTTGTTTATAAATATAAATTAAATTAAATAAATACTGAGAGAACCATAATCCCATCAATCTGACAAATCAACCTTTCACTAGGGCAAGAAAAACTCAAGGCTAAATTGATGACCACTTTCAATTATAAGAATAGTTTAATTTTAGCTTCCCTCACCAAACCAAAATAAGAAGAGAATGTATTTCACCTATCAAAAAAATACAAACTCATGTGAATCAACTAGAACACAATTCTTCAAGAATAATCCAAACTGTTAATCCTTAATTACTTATTCTTGGAAGAATAGTGTAACAAATTCCTATCCATTGGGGAGAAATTATTGGCCTATTGAATTTAACTCTCCCTCTCCATGAATTTCCTAAGGGGTTAAGAAATAAATTTCCTAAGTTCAAAAGGGATGGAAAATAGAGTCTAGATGAGAACTTAGTTGCTTTCTTTTTAGTCTATGGAGTGATTGACATTGATCATGAAGATGTGTTAGTTATAATCTTCATTGAAATCTTACATGATTTAGCTAAAAAATGGTTCTACCATTTATCTTCTGGCACCTTAACCAAATAGACCACTATGTGTGATCAATTTTTTTAAAATTTTTAAAGCTACTAAATACTCATACATATTGCTCACCTAATTGACTTAGCTTAAAAAATAACTACATAAACACACGATAGATTTCATTCCTAATTTTAATAGACTACTCTACATAATACCTTGGGATGGTCAACCCACTAGTGATAACCAAAAGTGTTTATTCATCAATGCTCAATTACTAGAGGTTAGTTATCATCTGCATAGAACATATCCTATTTATCTAGAAATAACTCAAAACATTTCTATAGAGGTTGAAGATGACCTTATTATGGATGGAAAGATTAAGAAGACAACATCCAAGGTTGATGTTTCTACTTTGACTACATTACAAATCACTACTAATCCTCTATTAAAAAAATTAGCCAATGATGTTGCAAGTTAAAAGGCAAATTACTCAAGGTGCTCATTCTAATCCTATCATTAATGTACCTACATGTAATTTCAATAATCAGAATTAGAATGGTATCATTGGACCTCCATAAAGACTGATAATTGAGGATGCTCCTAAAAACTAGATTAAAATGAATGAAGAAGATCATATGGTTGTTTATCTTGATCAAAGATTTGTTGATGAATATGATTTTATAGATTTTACTAGTGACTCCAATATAGCCTACCATGCATATGAATTAGAAAGTGATTATGAAGAAATTATTGAATATGATCATAATCACTCTTTTGTATTATTTACAAGATCAAAAACTTAGTATGTTGGTGAAAAACCTTACAAGAAACAAGGAAAAGAAAAAGAAGACTCGAGGTCAAATGTTAGCATTCTCAAAAGATGTAGTCCTTTAACCACTTCTCTTAGCCCAAAAGATAAATATGTGACATCTTATTCTCAACCTCATAATCCAATTACTCATAATTTGAAAGCTAATCCTACTTTTCCCATGATCATCCCTTATTTTGACATTATTGATCACATCAAGAAAATTAAGATTCAAATGTCAGAAGTTGAATACTTGAGATCCTATCCAAATTAGTTGAATAGACTAGTTAAGTATGTTCAATGTAAAGGATCAAATAATAAAACTAATGCTTCAAAATTTATCTTTCCTACTCCCAAATAGGTCTCTTTCCAAAACAATTCTACAACTACCTATTCCACATTTGCCTCCACATAAGAGAGAATAAAACCATTATATATATATATATATATATATATTAATAAATGGATTCAAGTTGAGCAATAATATCTTATATTATAGATCTTTTGATAAAGTCATGCTAGTTAAAGTAGCCAATTCCCTTGTCCTCAATCTAAGTCAATAGGGAGATGTTACTCAATAATAAGATAGGTTCCCTTAATTGGACAAATCAAAGATGATCAAATTGTTATAGTAGCTTTTCTAGATAAGAGGCTTAAAATGACAATTTTGGTAGCAAATATTCCTATCTACTATAGAATGTTATTGAGTAGAAACTTCTAAAAGGATCTTGAGGGAGAAGTCAAGATGGATTGGTCTTTTATTCATATTAAAATCAAAGATGTAAATCATAAACTTGAAATAAGAAGAAATCTAAGTATACTATTTCCAAGTTAGATGATCCAAGATCACATATTATTTTTGAAGAATCATATCATGAAGTCTATTTCCTTGAGTTGGGAAAGGACATACAAGAACTAGAGACACAAGAAGAAGAAGAAGAAGAGAAAATATGGCTTCTATAATTTGATGGTAGTTTTTATCTAGGTTTAAGTGCTAGGGTTGTATTGATATCACTTGATGGAAATGTATATCCTTAGTCTTACAAACTAATGTTTGAAAATCCTAACAACATAGTAGAGTATGAAGCACTATTATTAGGACTATAAGAAAATAAAGAAAAAAGAGTGAGACTTTTAAAAGCATAAGGAGATATTGAGTTTATTATAAGTCAAATTTGTTGCCAATATGGAGTAAAGAAAGATAAGCTAAGGTACTACCTAGATCGAGCTATGAGTGAGACACTTGATGTTTTATCCTTTTCAATCAATTCATTCCTCATGATCATAACTCTATATTTGATTCTCTTATGGTTACTACTACTTTGCTCATGCCAAATCAATAGCCTACACTTTTCCAAGAAGGTGACTATAGAGTAGAGATAGTTTTTCATTAAAAGGTTCTAGACAATGTTAATTAGTGGTAGGTCTTTAATGATGAGAAACATATAATTATTTTCCTTTAGAAACAATATAATTTTAAAGAACTATATTTTGAAAGAAGTAGTTCAGTTTTATTCTAGATAATAGAAGGTAATATTGACATTGAACATGATGATAATGAAGATGTGATTTAATTTAAGGGAAATAAAATTCCTAAAGGGTTACTTTATTTAGAAGAAATTTTTGATAAACATGATCAATTTCTAAAGAAGAATATAAAGTATGGTGAGAGTTCTTCTGTAGAAGTACAAGTTAATTTGGGTACTGAGGAAAAGCACAAGATGGTTAACATTGGTAAATGTTACTCACAAGAGTAAAAAGAAGCATTCATTAAGCTTATCAGGAAATATATTGATGTGTTTGTTTGGTCTTAAAAATACCTAAAGACCTTTGATCCAAAAGAGGTATAACATTAAATTCCACTTTAGCCAGAAGCAAAAACTTTCAATAAAAAACATTGACATCATAACCCAACAATATTATGTACTATCTTTGATAAAATATAGAAGATACTTGATACTAAGATCATTTATTCCATTTATCATTAAACATTGCTAGATAAAATTATCACAATAAGAAATAAGAATGGAGAAATACATTTGTGTGTTGATTTTCGTAATCTTAACCAAGCTTCTTTGAAGGGTAACTATTTGTTTCTTATTATGGATCATACCTTGCAAGTAGTTATAGGCTCTTAATTTTTGTCCATGTTAGACATATTTTTAGGATATAACTAAATAAAATTAGTATAATAAGATCAATACAAGATGAATTTTACAACACCATGGGGAACTTTCACCTATCAAAATATGCCCTTTGGGATTGTTAATGCTGGAGCAACTTTTTAATGGATGATGGATCTAGAATTTGCACATATAAAGAACAAGTGTATAGTTATATACCTTGATGACTTGATAGTCTTTTATAAGAAGAGAGGTAATCATTTGGATGATTTAGAAGAGGTTTAATTCTAGTACAAGAAACATGGGATCTTTTTCAATCCTAATAAATAAATATCTATTGTGACTGAAGGGAAACTTCTTAGTCACATCATTTCAAAGGAAGGAATGAAGATTGATCCAAAAAGGGTGAAATCCATTCAAATTTTACCTATGCCTATGTTCAATAAAGGGATACATTCATTCTTTGGTAAGGTCAACTTCCTTAGAAGGTTTATTCTTGATTTTGATAAGTTAACTCACCATACTTCTGAGATGATGAAAAGAAGCAAGTATTCAAGTTGAATGTTAAAGGTAAGATGGCATTTGATAATATTAAAGTAGACATAGCTCAAGATCTAGTGTTGGTTTCTCTAGATTTTGGTAAGGAATTCATTCTCTATTATTATTCTTCCAAACATACCATGTCAATCATACTTTTACAAAATAATGATGAAGATATTGAATCTCCCATAGATTTCATGAGCTAGCCATTAAAAATTTATGAACTAAGGTATATATAGATGGAAAAACATGCCTTTGATGTAGTCAAAGCATGAAAAGCCTTCAAGTATTATATATTATTTTCACATACTAAAGTATATGTACCTGACACTACAGTTTAGTCTATTCTAACACATCAAGAGTTAGGATTGTTAAGAGGTACCTAGGTAGCTAAAGTTCAAGAGTTTGATCTTGATATCAAACCAATAAAGCTAGTGAGAGGAAGAGGCTTGTGCCAACTAATGATCCAAAACTTATAATATTTGGTTGAAATATAATTTAAGAAAAAATAACAACATAATTGTAATAATGTTATCTTTGAGAAGAGATGGTTTATTACTCAAAATTGTAGATACTACATATGCCTATCTCTGGGAAGAGATGTCTGATTTCCTTTTAAAGTTACATCTTCATTTATACAAATTTTTAAGGTAAGATTAGGATGTTTAAGGTCATAATTATTGAGGGATATTAAGTGGTTTGACTTCTATGATTCACAATAATACAAAATTTGAGGAATTACTATCTTTAGAAACTTATTATTTTTAGACTACACTACTAAAATTGAAATTTGGGGAAATTCCATTTGTTTTTAAGGGGTAAAAACCCACAAATTATAGATCCATGCAATCTCAAGACATTAACCTCATTATTATCTTTCTAATGGTTCAAATGGGGAGTCAAATAGAGATAGGGTGTAAAATTTATGACTCCTAGAAGTTCTGCCACCAATTGGGGTAGAATCGCCACCTGAATTATCACCTAAAATGTTGCTCAGATAAAATGATATAAAGTGAACTAGATTACATATATATGATGGTATATTTTCATCAATATGAATCAAATAAAAATTCTCCCATCGTTCTTTTTGTTGATCTAGTTGATTAATGGTACAATAAGATTGTTTTCTTCCTAACTTATTGAGAAAGTCCATCTCACCTTACACATAAGGATAAATGTATCATCACACTAAAGTCAAAGGATTTTTTTCCTTTGGGATAATGGTTTGTATAAAAGATAAATTGATTGTGTCTTCCTCCACTATGTGGACAGGGAACAACAAAGGAGACTACTGGAATAGTTTCATGATAAAGCATGTGGAGGTCTCTTTTTAACATGTGTTATAGCACATAAAATCCTATGATGAAGGTAATATTAGACACTTATTTTCTAGGATATTTTATATTGGATTTCTAAATTTCAAACATATCAGCATTTTATGGGACATCTAAAGTTACCAACATTGCCTTTAAAACTAGTCATAATCAATGAACCATTCTGTCAGTGGGGCATAGATTTTATCAACATGTTGAATCCTTATTCAAGTACCAACCATTATTATTTATTAAATACCACTTATTATGTTATAAATTGGGTAGAATCCATTCCTATCAACCAAGCCACTTCTGAAGTTGTATGTGATTTTATTAAGGAAAACATTATTGTGAGGTTTGGCATTCTTCACAAGATAGTAACAGATAATGCAACTAACTTTTCCTTAAATCAATTAACTCATTTCTATTATTTACATAAAATAGAATTATTTTACTCTTAAAATTACTATCCTCAAGGGAATGGCCAAACTGAATCAAGTAACAAGAACTTGATGACTATCATTCATAAGCTAGTAGATGATAATCAACATACCTGGCACAAGAAACTATTTGATGCATTATGGGCTAACATAATCACTATAAATAAATCCATTGAAATTTCACCATTTTAGTTGTTTTATGGAATATATTATAAAATATGCATCACCATTGAGTTACCTGCTTTAAAAATATATAAAGCCATTAAAGATGTAACTTATCAAGATTCACTTGATAAGAGGATTATGTTTTTATCTAAACTATAATAATTTTGTACTCAAGTTTTTGACCACTTAACTAATCTTCAGATGAAGGTAAAGATTATTTTTGACAAAATGGATAAATAAAGTTTGAACTTGGTGACTTGGTCCTACTATGGGATAATCAAAATGAAGCAAAATGGATGTATGGAAAATTTGATTCATTATGGAAAGGACCTTTTATAAATAAATAAATTTGTTGGAAAAGATAGATTCATCTTATTTTACCAGGATGGAATTGAAATTTCATTGCCTTATATTGGGTAACACTTGAAGCTTTAAAATAACTGAGCAACAGGGTAATACTTATGTATATAAAAAAACCTCAATTTTTATTTTGTATAGTTGTTTTTATTTTTTGTTTGTTTATTTTGAGTTTTTTCATGATTGATTTTTACATGATTTTGTACCCAATAGACAAGACTCTAAACTATATATATTAATATCTCACCCTTATTTCAATCTTTTGATAGAAATAAAGATGTCCCCAGTCAGAGCTAGTTGGTGTCCCCAAAATTTTACTCTTGGAATTTTGGGTTATCCCTATTAAAAGTTATCTTTTGTCTTGTGATAATTAGTTATCCTTATCAAAACTTAATTCCATAAATAAGACTTAGAATGTAGTGGTTTTATTGTAATTGATTTCATTCCAAAATTTCTTCAAATTGCTCTAAAAGGTTATAAAATATCTATCTAGGTTATTATCATAAATTCCATTTATCCATTTTTCCAAGAGATTCAAAAAACTTAGTGTTTGGGCTCATTTAAAATCCAACTCAAGTTATCTAGGTTATTTTACTTATTCAAAAAGGTGAAGTAAGTTGTGTTTGCAAACTTGAGTTATACCATCTAGTTTAAATCAAAATTGTGAAATGATTTTACTTCTCAAAAACTGAGCAAAGTAGATTTGTAAACCCATAAAACACTAATTAGAAACACCCAAATTTTTAAAGTTACATTAATCAACTTTATAAGTAAAATAAATAAGCATTTGTAAGCCTGAATCTTCATAAGCTTAGACCAAATTGGGGTTATATAGTTACTTGAGTTCGTCGACCAAACTAGGCAAAGTAACTCATGAAACCTGATAGTCATCAGAATGCTTACATGGATTTCATCACATGTGTCACTTAGTTATCATCAATACATGGGTTAATATAAATATTATAAAATTACACCTCATTTCCCACCTAGATTACATAGTTCACTAACCTAGCTACTGCACCTACAAATCTCAAGTGACATTATCTAAGCTTTTGGATTGATTTTGGCATAAAATATTCACAACCCATTTATAGTCTAGGTATTTCAATTATTTCCCCTTTGTTTTCATATCCCTTTCTAGCTATATATCTCATTTTTATCAATTATATTTTCATCCATCACATTAAAAGTTTTTTCTATCTTTTCTTATTTTGCTTGTAATTGTAGATTATTTTTGCATACATAGTGTTGATTAAAACCTTGTAAAATTCTTTAGAAACACTTTGCATATAAAAAATCTTAAGAAAAATCTCAAAAATGGATTTTTTTACAAAAAACTAACCTTTAACCTAGATTCCCTACCTGGGCTCATTATAACTTGTTACTTACTCAGGTCTTGAACCTAAGTAACTGGTCTCAAAAAAGTTGAAGTTCCCAATGGGCACTAATGACTTGGATTTTTAATTACTACTTACTTACATGGAGTTATGACTACCTATTGCTTCTATTTCATTGAGTTTTCCAACCCTTGTAACTTGCCTAAATAAACTTAAAGTTGTAAATACCTGTCACTCACCTAGATTTTTTAATCTTGAAGACTTGAGAAATACCTAGACCTTCCTAGAATTAGGACATCATGTTACATAAAATGCATTTTATAGAGTTTTCAAGGTTTACTATAGCTATAATTTCCTAATACTTGAAGCTTGTTTAGGATTATTACAAAAAACAACTTAATGTAGTTGTTCAATATTTTCTAAAACCAACAAGAACAATTACTAAACTTTTAAGATCATTTACTAGGTCTTTCTAGTGTTAGTCCCAAAAAATGACAATAGTAGAAGAAGAAGCAACTATGATTGAAGAAGTTCCTGAGCTTACACTTGAATAAATTCTAGGGCCAAGTAGGAAAGGAAAGACTAAAGTAAAGAGATTTGATAAGTCAAAAGAAGCAAGGATGAAGTATGAATTTAAGGGATATCCCATTGGGTCCTACATTACATCCAAATTATCAGAAATCAATGACATTGACATGGGACATGTTTTTGTAATTGAGTTGTTGGAAAGATCTAGAGCCATAGTAAAAACACCACTCAAGCAAGCAATGACAAATAGTAGAATCTTGCAAGCTTTAGCTTTCCAAATATCTACACAATTTCTTGAATTTATTTTTGAATGCGATAAGTATTATGATTCTCTCAATATAAAAGTAAAATATACTATAGGTAATGTGGTGGTCAAATTATATGATCAGTATTTTGACTACTATTTAAAGATCATAGTTGAACCTATAGTGATATATTTATCAATGGAAGAAACTAAACATATTTGGGAGAGTAAAACACCAAAATACATCAAGATAATGAATAAAACTTATATAGAGAAATAAAAATTGCATTCAAGGTTTCTAAAGCAAATAGTGAGGTCTAACATGGTCCAAGAAGTTAATGACATCACCCAGTTATTGTGTAGAATCAATGGAGAAAAAAATACCAAGAACTTTTCCACCTACAAGTATGCATATATAAGGGATTTTGATGTAAATAAGAGTCCTTATATGATTGAATGGTTAATAATTATAAGTGACAACATTGATCAATAGTTGAGTAATGTATTTCAAACTCTTGGCTTCAAAATGACTTCATAATGATAAATGTTGTAGCATCTAATGGAGCCTTTTCTAAGATGAATATAAAAGGATTGTTGGAAATATAGCCCATATATGAATACTATCCTCAATTGAATCTTTATGAATACTTCAAGTAGCATAAAATGGTAAATGATACATTCTTTTATGAAGTCATTTTTAAATTGAAAGTTGTTTTAAAGGCCAAGAGAGTATCTGATGTAGATCTGGAGATAGTTTCCCATTTTAGGTGTTTTTTTATTTAATTCTTGAATTTCATATATATTAGAGTTGGAGGTTTTATAGAGACACTAGTCAAATTTATAAGGTACCTTAGTGATAAATGAATTCTAATGAAATTGTGTATAAATCTAGTAGATTTACATGATCTTCAGTCAAAAGTTCATCATTCTTCAGTTAGTTTTCCTATTATCATTAGCCAATATAATTGTGAAAAATTTTATAAGGCCAAAAATGTAGAAATTGTTATGTATCATAAATATAATCAATAACATTTTGAGGCTAGAGCAAATTTTGATTGTAGAGGCATAACATAAAACATAGCTTCTCTTGAATATATGCATATCCATGCACTTGAAGACATTTGGATTGATTACAGAGATGAATTTGAAGTGGCAATAAGAGATAAAAATAGGATGACTATTAAAAAAAAATTATCATTTGATTTGGATATAATTCCTATAGACATGTAAGATTATGGGAAAGTAATTCATGATTCTTATCATGTAATGGGAGGAGATAATGCTTTGCTCCTAGAAATTGACTACAAGAAGAATTAGGTAAAGACTATTATTGAGAGGACTTTAATGGTTCTTTTTATGACTTTAAAAAGGATTTTTAGTAAGGGTACAATATAAAGGATCCATTAATTATATAAATTGTCTAATTAAGTCATAAAAATAAATCAATGCAAGGATAAAGTAGTCAAGAGCTCCAAAATAAGTTGAAATTAAAGAAGAATGCTGATGATACATATTCTCTAGTAAAAGAAAAGGAGTTAATTATATCAATTACCTCTATATCTCCTCTGGTTTCTTCCATATAGATCACTTCTACTAACACTCTCATTTATACCTCCCATCACACATCTTTATCTTCATTATCAATGAAAAACATATAATCAGTAGTGAAAGAGGTAGATCCATCCACACTCATACCAACTCCAACATCCCCTAGCTTCAAACCTCTGGAGAAACCTATTCAAAAGGAGACTAATGTTTCTCTTATTCCACCCCCATATTCTCCACCTATTACTCTTACTCTACCTCCTTCTAATGATTATCCCACCATTCCTCCTGTTCATACCCAAAAAGAGCCACAGTAGGTAGCCACTAGAGAAGACAAAGAATACAAATTTTTTGACTAAGAGGTACAGAAAGAGAAAGAGAAAGAAAAAGAGAAATATGAACAAATAGTTTCAAATCTTATTTAATGTATTATGGATGCAGGGGAAGTTCTTTCTTAAGAGAGTGGTGAGAGATAATCAACATCAACTGGTAATACATTTAACCACTTCCACTGGTATAGATTTCTCTTCATGGTTATCATTGTAAACATCTCCTGAGTCAAAAAAAGAAATAAATTTGTAAGAGATAGAGTTACAAATTCTAAAAAGTCTTAATCATAAGTGTAAAAATCCTAAGAGTGCAAGAATGAATTCAAAGTTGATAATTGAGCCTTTAGTTCATAAATTTGAAAAATTATCAATTCCTCCACTGGGTAAGAATAAGGGTGAAATCACTAAAGAATAATTGGTAATTACAAAGGTATCTATAAGTAATTCTATTATATAATGATAGAATCAAGACACATAGACTCTTATCAATACTCTCTTTCATAATCTTGATGAATAAAATACTGATAAAACAAAACTAAAGGAGAAAATTTCAAAGCTATGTGAAATAATTATTAAAATGGAAAGATCTACTCCCATCAACAATTAATTTAAGGAGATGTATTTGATCAACAAAAAATAACTAAGGTAGATGAAATTGGTGACAATTCCAAAGTAGATTAGGAATGGATAGCTACATATAAATAGTTTCTTGAGGTCCCAGACACTTTAGTGGATATTGAGAATAAATTGGCATAACTAAAAATAGTGATGAAGGTGATTGAAATTGAAAATGGAATATTTAAATTATAATAAGATAGCCTTCAACAAATAAGTATTTAATGTAAAATATTTTTATTGAATAAAAGATTGTTTCATAACGATCAGTGATGAAAACAAAATAAAAGGTACACAACATATCTTTTTGCATGCACATTTTTAGAGTGATGCTTGAAGAAATAAGACTCTGGAAGAAGATGCTCATAATGTGAAATTATATCTGAAGGATTTTATCTTCTATATCATTATTGTTTGGTCTAAATAAATGATAAGGACACATGAGCAATTACATCAGCATTTTAAGCAAGTAATTGAAATAGTCACGACTACATTCATATCAAAATTAATAAAGAAGTTAATAAAAATGGAATAACAAATCAAAAATTTAGAAACCAATCTTGGAAAGGTGAGAGGATATTGTAAGAATCTAGAAAGTGAACTATTAAGATTTGAAATAAAAAGGCAATTAGTTTCCAAGTCAGATGATACATCCTTTCAGATTATGATGTCATAACACATCAGTTATAGGGAAAAGTACATAATAGAGGTTCATGAATTAGAATTATTTATATTTCTTATCTCATCAGCTTCTTTTATTTTCTTCAAATGACTTGAAAAATATATTTTAAGTAATTTTTTTTTAAGTAGTTACTTGTAAAAGTAAGTTTCCTGATAAAGTGAGAGACTCAAGTAACTTGGCTAGATGTCATTACTTGAAGTTATTTGTAAAAATATATTACTTAAGTGAGATTTACACAACATGAAAATAAGTTGTATTTAATCCAAAAAATAAGACTAAGAGGAGATAAATGTCACGAAACATTCCATGCCACACATGATAAATTCAAGGAAAACATCTTCCAATGATTTTTATATTTTAACATTACACATGGATAATTCAAGGAGTTGTATCCTAATTGTATTTGATATCTAAAAATTTATAGATATGGGTGAAAACCTATATACAAAGGATCATAATTTTTGAAAATCAATTTTAACTGAGGTATAATAAAGTTTAAGCAATTTGAAACTTTGTGTTTAGATTTCTATATGTTTTTTGTATGAACTTGGTTCAAAGTGAATAAGAATAAAGTTGATTTTTAAGGAACTTTGTATCTAAGGAGATCATTTGGTGCATTATATGAGGATTAAAATGGTAATATTTGTATTATCTTTAAATCTAAATATAAGCTCAAATATTTCTTAATCATTTATTGATAGAATTATCATTAAGCTCTGTAAAACTACTTGTTATGAAGTATAGTTTATTTATTTCTTACAAATTATAGCCTTTTAATTATCTAATTTCTAATAAATTATTTTCATAATATCTAAATCATCTACTTTCTTGTTGAAAAATCATTTTTAATTGTTCATGAAATTTATGATTAAAGTAATACTCGAAAATAAGATAACTTATGTATATCCTATGAATAATTTGTATAAGTTATGAATAACGAAAAGTGTGAATAGTTAGAGTAGATAAACATATAAATATATGTGAGTCACAACTAAATGAAGGGGATTTAATCCCATAACTACCTAGGTAAATTTTATTATCCTACAAAATATCTAGCCAACAATTACACTTGATCCAAACATTATGAACCATATATAGATCTTAATTAGCCTAATAAAATCCAACTAATTGAATCCCATTAAGTTGAGGGTGAAGAGGAATGTGACCTAGATTATATATAAAAAAATAAAATATTTATCAAATATCATCCTAAGCACAAAGTAAAGTGCCTTGTAATTGTCTATCACATCCTCACAGAACCCTATGTGGAATGCCCTCCTTCTACTACTTGTAGTTTTCCCATAGGAGTTGGGGAAAATAATTTTTTGAATTCCCATTTTAATTTTTCATATACCATGCCTCTTATAGCCACTATCATGGTGGTTATTTACTTTAGTTGACCTACATAAAATTTGCACATCAATGCTATCTTTAATATTAAATATAGTGTATCTCAACAAGGCACTCAAGCTTCTATATGTATGGGATATGATAACCAATAATAAATATTTTAATCTTTATAAAATGGGATATAAATAAAGGTAATAATAATAGATTTTTTATATACATGGAATATATAATGATGATTCTTAGAGCATTTTCATATCTATAATCTTGTAATCCAAACTCTATGTCAATGGTATAGGTTTCAAATCTTATAATTAGGATATGGGTTGTGTCTCTAACTATATAAAAAACAAATCCAATGATACAGAAATATGATAAAATAGGTGTATCATAGATATAATTATGGTACCTTATGCAAATAACTAATAGACAAGGGTAATCTAGATCCAAGATTTATATAAATACCAAACTACATAAGAAATAAGTGGTGCAAGGGTCAATCAATGGGTGGTCTATAGAACCTAAGGTGGTAAATTCCAAGATTAGATTTCAAATAGATAAACTTGATTATTATGTATAATAAGAAACATAGGAAATGACAAACAACATGCACCTAATATAAAAATAATAAATTATGTCTATTTATTAAGTAAATAAATGAAAGAGAATAAGGATAGAGATAATTACCTTTGGAGAGACTCATCAACATAATAATCTCACCCTTAGATTGAGAGGCACTTTGAAATATATGTTGTAATATGAATACCTAAAATGGTAATATCAAGACTTAAATATCTATATTGAGGTACTCAAAAGACTAAGACACCTCCTATTAACATTAAAAGATAGATCAAACCTACAAGAATAAGAATTTAACCTTTATCTCATTATTTTACTACTTAATATAAGAAATGCAAGTGAAAACATAGTAAATAAATTTTATTTATTCTTATAAATAATAATTATGATCCATATATATAGATTAAAACCCACAAATAACATTAGAATATAATTAAATGGTATTAGACAAGTTGATATAGTCAAACATGGATGTTAGATAACACAACTTTATCATGTCAATATAGTATTATAGGAACTTAAAACTTTAGGGATTATAGGCACTTAAATTCCAAAACGTATTACTAAATATATTACATAGTATATAAATAATCAACATTACTTTTTAAGTGACATATCTATCTTAGTTGAAGATGCCTTCCCTAGATGGGTCATCACCCTTCCCCAACTATCTACGCTCCCAAAGGAAGGGCATAATGAATGAACACCCTCCCTTATCTCTATTTTGGAGGGATGGAAGGATAAGAAGGATATTTTAATTTTATGTTTTGATCTTATATCTATATTTAATCCTACCATCCTCACTTTCATATACCATGTATGGTCCTATATCTAGATTTTTGTTGAAGGCCTCACTCATGAATGTTGATAGGAACTTAAGTTACTCAACATAAATGGAGAAACATATCATTGATAATATATTTATATATATTATGTAATATAGGAAAATAAACAAATACTATTTATTAATCGATGGATGATTCATGAGGAATAAACATCTTTCCTCTTACCAGTTAGCTTACTTCACCACTCTATTATTCACTTGGTAAAATTTATTCATAGATGGATGATGACACTTGAATGGGAAATGGATGATTGAAACCCATGCTCCACCTCTCCTCCATATTATTTGGATGACCTCAAATGAACCTCCACCTCTATTACTATATTATACATATAGTAGTCCACCACTGACTACCTTTATCTATTATATTAATTGATGGACAATTGATGATGGATGATGGGTGATGGACCCACCTATATTAAATACCATAAAAACCAATGTCCCTTCTTTATAAAATCTATAGTCTAGTTATAAAAATTTATTATGTATACTATGAACTAATGTAAAATTAGAAACCAATGGGAAATTGCCTCTCTTCCCTTTAGTCAGTGACATATAGATATTACTTCACCACTCTATTTTTCTTCTAGTCCTCTCTCACTTTGTTCATAGATGGATAAGAAAAAATGGATGATCTAACCCTTATATAACATATATACATGGTTTTATATACCCTATACATATATGCAACATCTAGTAAATTATATATTATATAGGTGTATGACTCATATCACATATGTTAGGATGGATGGATATAATAGATGAGGGTGGGATGATTCATCTATTTATTTTGGGTTCTCAACATAAGACCCTATTAATTTCAATCCCCTTCACTTAAATTTATATTTTTAGAGCATAGGGCGTGGGGGAATTCTTTAAGGGGTTATGAGGTGACTATCTATAATATATATTCAGGCTCAAGAGGCTAAGGAGGAAACTAAACAAATCCAAACACAATAAAAAAAAGCATTAGTACATTATAATTGGGGTCAAATATATATATGGAGTCATAGATTATATATGTGATATGATACCTAAAATTGGGTGATATCCATATACTATATATGGGATATCTCTACTCTGATCTTAGATAGGAAGAAATAATAGAGGAGTGGGGGAGTGCCAACTATAACTAGATATAATATATCTTCCCTAAATGAAATATAGATAATCCCCTCCCCCTCCTATGTGTAATATGATCACACCCTATATATCTAATTAGGGGTCCCCCATATATATAGTATAGTACTAGCTACGTATATATCAATCTATTATAGAAGGGGTGCCATATTTACATGTAGGGTACCCACCCTCAATTTAATTTTTAAATTGGGTGTAGTCCTCACATAATTTTTTTTTAAACTAGATATATCCACCATTAATATAGATATAGATATCATAATCCCCCTCATCCTCCCATATAAATAAAACTGCTGCTTGGGTACCTTCCTCACTCTTCCTCTCTATATAGATAAATATGGACTTCATTTCCTTTATCCTTCCCAACTAAATAGCTCAGGAACCCGTAGATTCCTAGATAACTATAGATGGTTGACCATATTTATATCTATGGGGTGGGGGATTCTATAGTTTAGTTGGCCCCATAGATATTTAAATTAATTTAATTAATCTTTTTACGATACACTTAATTCAATTAATTAAATTTGACTTATCCATATAGATAGATATGATAACTTAAAATTTACATTAATGATTATGATTATCCATATTTGATTCATAATGTATTAGTAAAATATCTCCAAACATCTTAACAACTCTATATTTATAGGAGAGGGACCCCTATATATCCCAATCTAAATAAATTGGGATAAATATATACTCTTAATCTATACATCTATGTTGAAGGGGGGTATGAGCCTATATATATATATATATATATATATATATATGGTCCCATAAATATATATTCAAGTCATCCTAGGGCCTAACATATAGATAGTTATAGTCTAGTTGATATAGGGATTTCTTTGACCTAGACTTTCCAATACAACTCCTAGTGATTATAGCCTAACCCAATAGGTAGGTTTACCATATATATATATATATATATATATATATATATATATATATATATATATATATATATATATCTGTGACCTATAGGTGTAGTATAGGATGGTGGATTATAAACATGAAAGTGGTTCCATATATAGAGTGGAGATAGGGCTCTCTCCCTTAGATAAGGGGGTTACCATATTGACATTACATAGGAAAATTTATGTAGTTTCCAAAAAAAAACATTTTTGGGAAGTGAGAGAGAGAGAGAGAGCTATATGTAACCTTTATTTCTCCCTATCGCTATATATAGATGTGAAAGGGATAAATTTAAATCATGTATGTGGTTGACTATCACTATATAAAAATATATAAGATAAATTTGACTATGGACTAGAGGGTAGAGTTTTTTTTTATAGATTTAGGGGACTACCTACCCATATATAATCTCTAAATATGGGTTCATATATTCTATAAAAAATTCTATATATGGGGTCACCATATATAGATAGTGGGTTGGGTTACATCCCTACATATAGGAAATTAGTTTTCTAATAGTGTAGTTTCTAATCTAACTAGAAATGCCAACACCTACTACATCAAAATTGATGACATTGAGAGAGATCCCATATCTATATAATGAGAATGTGAAGTTCTTGTCACTCTCAGTAGAGAGCACTGATTTCTCATTATATTACTTGATAAATAATGTACTCCTCCCCCACTATCCATATAGGTATAGAGGGCCTAAATTGATGATTTTAAACTATCTACCCCTCCCCGAATCAAGGATGAGGCCCTTCCTCAAAAATATATATAAGATGAATCTATATATAGTAAGGGTAGTGGTACAAGGGCAACTATAACTACCATCTAAAGTTGAAATCCATATATTGAAAGACTATATATCTATCTATCTAGCCTTTATTGTAATGATTATATATCCATCTAGCCTTTGGTTAGATAGATCCTTTGAATAGATATAATATATGGTAATATTTCACTTTACCAACCTAAACCCCTATCTATCTATGAGGTTGAGGTTATTTATGTTATGTAATCAACATAATATATAGATAGGGAGATCTAACATCAGGTAATTATCTAATCTCAATTATAAAAACTATACACCCCTATATATAGGAAATCTAGTCTCGATCTATATATATGAGGTCAAGTTATGTAATTTTTAGTGACTTTAACTCAATCACTTTAAAAAAATTATAATCTATAAGGTCCCCTATCAAACCCATTTATATATGCCATTGGGAGAGCTCTTCCCCAATTTTCTATAGAATAATAGGCCATTATAATTAACCTCATTAAGGTTGAGGTAAATAGGGGACCTTAGCCTCCTCAGCTATATCAACATAACTAGTACCATTGATACCTTATCTACATATATACCCATATATAAAATATATATGTATATGGATCAAAATCCTAACTAGAGCATAGATAAATATAATTTAAATGGGCAGGGATTGGATATATATAGGGGTTAAGAGGGTTAGTTAGGATATGGATGGCCCTGAACTCTAATCTATATAGGCTAACGAACCAAACTAAACTCCCTATAGTTATTATGGTGAGGGATGGCCACCTATATCTAAATGGAAAAGCTAAGGGCTAATAGGCACAATTTATATCTATATATGGTAGTATATCAATCCATATATAGATACGTCCCCCATAGATAAATAGGCATATGATCTAATCTATATATTTTCCCCTATCTAGATATGGGCAGTCTCTACCCCTAACTATCTCATCTCCCCTATCTAATATGTTTATATATATAAATGGGTTAGGTTGGTCAATTGATGAATCTATTCCCATCCCAATTGGAATGTCTATATATGGGTCCAAAGATAGAGATATATGAAGCTTCCCTCCAGTATTTATGGGGGATATCCCTAAACTATCTATAACATAATGTCAAGGTCCCCATCCAACCTCCCATTTATATATATAATAGGGCTTACTACCATATAAATAGATAGTGAGTTTATTTATGAATTGGAATTTGGATTATTAGGACAAATAGATAGATGATTGGGGGGACTATGCTCTCAATCCATCTGTTATGTCAGGTCAACATATATAATAATAACCAATAATCAATGGAATAAATTTTAGGAGTAACAGATCAAAGTAAACCTTAGTTGATCTGATGCAATAAGAGAACCCTATATATTTAATTGGTAAATTTAATTGATTCCCCACCCTAGGGAAATATAAGAGAGATAAAAAAATGTGAGAATGTCCACACCTATGTGGTTAAGCAAGATGGGTGGTATCCATAGAGAAGGTAGGTGGGAGTGAGCCAACCTATGCTTTTAATCTATATATTAAATACATAATATATTAGGTTAAACACATATCAATATATAGGCCATATATAGGGTAGTTTTTGAGGTAATGAATTAATGGTTTAATTGAAGAAACATTGATCTATATTTGATAACTGAGGAATGTACATATATAATTAATAGAGATGAGTGGAATATATAGTTAGGGCTATACCTTCCTTTTTGTTTAGGGACTAGTAGTATAACTCAACCCTCCTTCAACATAGCTCAACCCAAGATCCTATATGTTTTTAGGCCAAAGATACTTGGGTCTAAAGGAACTCATGAGATTGAGTATTCTAAAGGGGAAAATTAGAGAAAATCCATGAGATAAAGATATCCCCTCACTAATTTTAGGACTAATGTTGGTTTAATCTAAGGACTCAATATTTTAACCTTAATTTAGTCAAAGAGAAATATTTATTACCACCAGAGGCTCAATATGTGTATATTTACACTTAAAATCCATCATCAACCAGAGAAAACCCTTACTTAATAGTGCATGTATGCTAAAATTTATAGATTTTATAGAATAGTTGAGATTATTATTTCAAAAACAAACATATCAAGGTAAGGTAGAAATAGGGATTTCTATTTCAAATAACGTTGATGATTAGATAAATGAAATGTGCCAATTCATAATTATACCACTCTATTCTTAGTTTAGAATTTTCACAAACTATAAATGGTCAATGGAAAAACTTAAAAGGGACACCAATATGTATATGTTACTTGGAGATCCTACAAAAAATATAAACACTCAAAATATTTACAAAAATTGGCACACAAATCTTTTGAAACACTTTGTAACTAAAATTACATAAATCATAAATTATTTCCAATAGATTGAAAAGAACATAAAATGGGTTATAATAACATATGAATAATCTAAACATCATTTTAATAGCTAAAACATAAGATAAAAATCACTCTTATTTCATAAAAATTCATTTAAAACTTAAAAATAATGGACCACACTTCATGATAATAGAACTAGGTCAATATAAATAAAAGATTTCTACTAATTTGAACATAGTTCCTTTACATAAATTACCAACCTTTATAAATTATTTTATATTAATATATATATATATATATATATATATGATGGGGCTCACCTCCAAGTAGAATGATATTCCAATCCTTTGACACAATGGCCACTTAAATTTATTACATCTACCAAGACTTAAAATTAGCAAAATATTCTCCACTCTCTAAAAATATGCCCTAAAGGGAAAACTTAGTTGATCTACTAATGATTTGGAGAAGATCTACCTCCCAATTGTTTGGGATGATTCTCTTTGGTTTCCAATATAGTTTCAACTAGGTCAAACTCTCAATCTAGCTTGGACAAATTCATCTTTGGATCCTAAAATATCACCTATAATTGGGCCATTAGTCCATTCGACACCTATAGTGGAGCTTCCAGGGACACTTTCACTTTTGAGACCTAGTTAATTATTACATTGGAATAATTTTAGAGTTTTAGTACTATCTTAGCTCTAACTTTGTTATATTTCACCACTTTCCTCCTCATAGCTTGGTCAAAGTGACCCATGTGAACTCCAAACTCACCTCTATTTAGTAGGGTGCCATTTAGTTGGAATATCACAATAATGTTGACCTCCCTAAAGTAGGACAAAATATTTTCCCTACTTTATTATATAGGTTAAATGACCATTTATTCCAAGGCAAACCACTCTTAAATTAAAGTCCTCATGCCCCTAGTGTATGTATGTTTAAGGCTCAAGTCTAAGATAGGCATGTGTTTTAGATCTGGGAATACGTCATTATGTATAACCACAAAAATATTTATTCACTTTATATATATGATATAAATTATTTATAGATATACCTATGCCTTTAGGATATTTACCTTCCCATACTTAGTGTTTTGACCACCTCACCTAGAGTTAATAAAATATACATGAGGAAATCCTTGACCCACTTGATCAATTATATAGGGAAGGATATATTAATTTGTGATTCAAATGACTATACCTACTCCTAAATTTCCTCCATTAGCTTCTCAAATAGGTCATGTGTGTCTTAGAGCATAGATATTGGGTCTTCATCTACACTTTCTTTTCCTATAGATGTTCTCACTCTAGTGAGAGAGAAAAGGTCTTATTGATTATACTAGACCATAAGGTTCCATTCTTAGATTAAATTCTATTTGAAAATCCTCCTCATGTTCTCTGAGGTCCTATAAAAATCCCACTACACTTTTGGATCACCTTACATTTTCATTTTGGGTGCCCTTAATATCATGGCTAATCCTAGGGTAGAAGGGGGTCCTATGGGGTGGTAGAGAAAGAGGTGACAAGTAAAGGCTTAGGTGGAAGAGGATTAGATGAGGTGGATGGAATAAAGCATGAGATAAATGGAGGTTAATGCATGGAGATGAATGGAGGTAGTATGAAAAGAGGTAGGATGAAAGGGTAATCACAAAGGAACATTTGAGATTGCCAGTGAATCTAGGTCAAATTGACCTACGGGACCATGACACCAGGGAAAGAGGCACATAAAAACAATGAATAAATTGGTTGACTAAATCCAAATCCTTGTAAACCTAGGAAAATTTAGAAGGGAGTAATGGGATTTATACATGACATAATTCCTCTTCTCGGGCATCTTACTTGGGTCAACTTGTGTTATTATAATGGGAGGAGTTATAGTGGTAGAGACATCTAAGGCCATCTAAAGAGTATATTAAGTAAATGTAGGTGCCACTAATGTGGATGGGTATTATTTAGATGTGTACATAGGTAAACTTATAACTAGGGATGAAATTGAGCCTACTAAAGTTGTAGTGGGTATGCCTATAAGTGGTTGGACTTATAGAAGAACTAGTGGACATGTAGAGTGATGGGAAACTAAATCACTTCAAGTTTGAGATGAGATATGGGGATACTTATTTATGGAATGTAATAAGTGGATGGAAATTATTTTTTAGGATGTTTTCCATATTTGAATCCAAAATTACTTTGGTAAATTATGTAAGGGGTGAAATAGGAAATAATAAAGGTGTCACTTGAGTGGTTCATTGAGGGAAATATAAACTAGGGGGTGATCTAATAGGTTATTGAGGGACTATGGGAGTAGGGTGAGGTATTTTAATGAATTAATGTGGTTGATCATGCTTTGGGATCATATACAATATACTATTTATGTAAAATATTATCACCTAGGTATCTTGAGGTTAGGTTGCCTAGGGTTGAGTCACCTAAAACTGAGCTACTTGAGATATGAGAGATGGTGGAGCTAGAGAATATGTATAGGGAGGTGAAAATAATTAAGGAGAGGGTTGAGGAGGATAAGGTCCTAAGACCCCTTGTAATATACTCTTTAAAATTCTATGAGTTACATGAACATCTCCTCCATCCTAAACTAATATAGAGAAAGATAGGAAAGCTTGGGTTGATGACCTAAGTTAAACTTGCTTTCTTTTAATTATTCTTCTTGGCATCAAGTCTACCAAGCACATTCATATCATTAATATGGTTAAGGTATAACTCATCTTCATCATTATGATTGTGTTCATATTTGATGTTGAGCTAGGATTGATATTTTTCCACATGGGCCTTGATGATGGCATATGAGTCCTGATATTTTTATTCTACCCTACCTAAGGCATAGTAATATTTATTGATAACCATTTTATACAATGAAGGAATACTTAGAAAAACATTATTCCTAATGGTGATGGGGAATTATAGGCAATCCTTTTTCTAAAAATTGATATAATTATGAAATATTCCCTTAGGTAGTTGATAAAAAATATCTTTCTCTACCAACTAGTCTTAGACTTGATAAGTCAATTGGAGGGGAGCTCTTAGGAGGCTAAAAAATAGGTTGATGATATCATCTATAAATTATTAATATTTACCAATGGGGGTGATATAATCCCTTATTTCCTAAGAGATTCAATACATGGATGCCTCATTGATGACCATATAGACACCATGTTTAAAGACTCATAAATATCTTGGATGTGGTTCTAGTAATGGTGGCCATACAATTTATAAACTACCACATGGACCATTGTGCCTCTAGTAACTCGTGGTGGAAAGGTAGAGGTGTTAAACATTATGGTGTCATATAAAAATCCACTGAGTATCTCATCATATAAAAATTACCTCTGCCTCAAGCATCTAAAACCACCTTAACAAGGTTGAAACTGATCATGCTCCCTAGATCTGGGGCATAATCACCTTTGAAGATTATGTGCAATAAGAACACCCATAATAAATTGATGTGGATGTAATTATATTACCTTAACAATCAATCTAGTAATATCATCCTTATGTGTATGCCTTCCTTAAATGTGAAGATGGTGTAATATTCTATGCCTATCTATTAACCCTTTTGGCATCTAAATTCTCTGTCTAGTCCTTCAATACATCAAAAAATGATACACGTGGTTCCATGTTTTTAATGAAATTTTGTCATAAGTTACTATGTATTCTAGGATTTTTTAATAATATTTTGATACACTCCCTAAAATATCTATAATCTTTTTTCAAGAGCCTATAAAATAGAATAGATACGAACATCATCGTACACTCACTTACTAGTGAGCATTAATTTGATGAAGATGTATACATAAGGGGAAAAAATTGGCTTGGTAGTGGATTTGTGAAACCCACACTTCTCATATGCCCTAAGGTTATCTTGGAACTCAACCTCATCTTTATCATAATTGGAGCCATCTTTGGGCACCATCTCAATTACATTGAACATCTCATTATAGTGTTTGAAATGGGTTAATCCCTCTAGGAAAGTGGTGTCTCTATATTAGATTTGGGGTTTAAGGATGAGATGACCATGGAAAAAATGTATATATATTTATGATAGTGAATTTTTAGTAGGGAGGACATGGATGGTTTGGGAACAACTTGAAAATGAGGAGGTAAATCTGGGAAGATGGGAACAATAATGGTGATTATTTTTCTCTAGAAACTATAAGGATCTATAACATTTTCCTAAATTGATGGTGTTTGGTGTGTCACTCATTAAAAATTCAATTTTGAGTTGGTGGCTTGATCTTTCCATTTATTTTACAATATAGAGTTAGCTTAGGGATTCCAAATATGCACCACATTCTAGATTTGGTGATTGAAATGTGACATTTTAAATTATCTAATAAATTCCCATTTTAGATTTTAGTTAATGTTAAGAGTGTATTAGGTACACAACTATGCTTCTTAGGTGGAATTTTGGGTATATTTCATCTTGTGACATGCATCCATTTCTAATTTGTCAAGATATATAGTTATTACCACCTATGTGTGGCCCGATACCTCACCCTTACACTTTTATGAGTAAGAGTTCCCTACACTTACTTGATAGTGAGAAATTAGCTTAGTAGCGGCTTTTTGAAACACACATTTATTGTATGTCCTAAGGTCATCTTGGAACTCAACCTCATCTTCATCATAATTGGATCCATTCTTGGACACCATATCAATTACTTTTTATATCTCATTATAGTGTTTGAAATGGGTTAAGTCCTCTATGAAAGTGGTGTCTCTATATTATATTTATGGTTTGAGGATGAAACAACCATAAAAAAGGGATATATATTTATGACAATGAATTCTAAATAGGGAGGACATGGATGGTTTGGGAATAAATTGAAAATGAGGAGGTAAATATGGAAAGATAGCAGCAATAATGGTAGGTAACTTTTCTCTCTAGAACTTATAAAGATTTGTAGAAATGTGTTGTATTGATGGTGCTTAATGGGTCACTCATTAAAATTTTAATTTTGAGTTGATGGATTTATCTTTCCATTTATTTCAAAATATAGAGTTAACTTGGGGATTTTAAATATGCACCACATTATAGATTTGGTGATTGCAATATGACATTTTAAATTATCTAATCAGTTCATATTTTAGCATTTAGTTAATATTAGGAGTGTGGTAAGCACAAAATTATGCTTCTCAAGTGGCATCTTGGGTATATTTTAGCTTGTGACATGCATCCATTTCCAATTTGTTAAGTTATATAGTTATTACCACCTATGTGTGGCCTAGTACCTCACCTTTACACTTTTAGGAGTAAGAGTTCCCATTTAGAGGGGTGAGGTGACATGTGGTCTCCTTTTATTATCCTTTTAAATCTTTTGTTACCTTGTTTTGACCACTTGGGTCTTCTCAGTCCCCTTATACAAATATTTAATAAAGTGTCACATGGAATGGTCTATTTTTTTAGGATCTCCTAGGCTATGACATCTCTAATAGGTTTAATATTCTAATAACTCTTATAAGAAACACATGGCACTCTTTCATTTGGTCAGAATCTTTATTATCTCTCATAAGCGCACCCTTGTAAGAACATGTGCCTATTCTCACTCTTGTTGATATAATTAAAACTCTCTAAGGTGTGGGAACATGTATTAAAGATAATATCTAGATAAAGAATTATTTCCCTTTGTTACACTCACCTACTACTATCTAAACTATCTAATTATATGATTTATTGATTAGGAGAAGGGTAGAAGGAGCAATGTTAAAGTTCAAAATGAAAATGAAAACTAAAAATTAGGGTGATGAACCAATATGAAGGTAAATTATGCCTATACTTGACCCACTTTGGAATATTAATAACTTGTACACGTTCACTTAATTTTCATACAATAACTCTTGCATCAGTATTTCACCTAAAGCTCTTGACAGACACTCACACTAACCTGGAAGGAATGAACAATGGTTAAATTCACCTCTAGATTAGGTATAATTTAAACTTAAACTCTTTATATGACCTAAAATAATTTTAATTTTATGGATAAATGTGATATATTTAGACATAACATAGTAAAAATGATCATTCACTAATTTACATAAATTAATATTAACAACACTCTTCATTAATATCTTGAAAATGAAGGAAAATTTAGCTATTTATTGCTTCAAACGTAAGGTAGTAAAAATTTTGGTAGAGTTTCAGTAATCCAAAATCATAATACTATCATTATCATTAAAAAATGAATGTACATATAGAAAATAAGAATATATATAAAATACAAGAAGCTCTAGATGAGTCCTTGTTAGTCTTAGTTCACTCTTGCTAGAACTCCACTACCAACTCAACCTTAAACTAAAACATCAAAATTTCAAACACAATTCCCAAATTCTAGCATAGAATTTTAAGAGTCTAAAAATTATTTACTTTATAATATGTCTTGCTAATTATGGATAGAGTCTTTTTTGATTTTTTGAAGATTAAAATGTCTCTTGCATGCTTTTAAAGTCTTAAGTCTTGAAGAGATCTTCAATTAACTCCTCTTGAACTTGCAATCTATTAAACAGCTTTTGATATTTAGTTCACTCCTTTTGATCTTGAATTCATATTTAAGTTTGTATTAAATTACATTTATTTTTATTTTGGATTTTTACTTGATCTTCTTGACTTTCAACTTTAAGTTTGACTTCACTTATCTTGACTTGAAACTTGCATGCATCTTGACTTTCTAAATTTAACCCAAAGTGGGGTATAGTAGGAGAGAGATTGCATGTTGAAATTGAAATGGGTATATGAAATGAAAATAGGGCCTCAAATATTCACCAAGATTTTAACTCAACTTTTCCACTTTTTCATGTTTTAACTCCACTTTTGTAGGGATACCTTAAAACTCTTGTTGCTAACTTGACCTTTTCAAAATTTACCCAAAAGGGGGTGACATGTATTTTGGAATTTTATATATCCTTTGGTATAATAAATAAATTAAAACATTTTTAAAATTTCAAGGATATAAAAACATGCTTCCATGTCAAATTTCATTATATTTTATTTAATAAAACTCAAAATATGCAATTTTAAGTGTTGACTACCTTGCACAATTTCATTTCTAAATGTCTATAGGTCTGAGGTTTTCCATTTTATTATGTTTAATGAGTCGTAAAGACATATATTTTTTTAAATATGACTCTTATTAAAATCTCTCAGCATTAAAACTATTGGATGTGCTCAACCAATCTCTTAAACCTCTAAAAAATTGTTTTTTATTGTCTCTCTCGCTTGCTTAAAACCCTTATACTTGTACCTTTGATTTATTAACTTTTCACCTCAAAATTTTTATTTATTAATTATTAATAATTTCATTTATTCCACATAATATATCAAAAAAAAAATTCAACATGAACTAAACAATTCAATTATAGCTCTTAAAACTGAGCCATTAGGGTTTAAGAAGGGTTTTGGAGCACATGTTCTTTTTAACAACTATTAATAAAGGTTATATAACCTAAAAAAATGAAATTAATATTTATTTAATTGTGTCAATAAAATAAATTTATTACCATTTTATTCAAATCTTATTCTCTTTCATGTACCAAGCATTTTTAAAATGCCTTCACTAGTTTGCAACTAACAGCTAGTTAGAGGAATAGAAGAAACCTCTATCAAAATTTGGACTTATAAGTTTTTATTTAGCATGGTTTTATAATGAATAATGTTTTATTATATTTTATATAAATTTTATAATATTAAATATATGAATTGAGTCTTCTTGAAAACTTGAAAATAAGTAACATTGATCAGTGGTGGAAAAATTGTCAACATTCTTGGTGACTTTGCTAGAATGTTTTCCTATTAAAAACTTAAGAATATTAGCTCTATCTATTAGGTTATGAATTCATGAAAATATATAAAAAAAATATGAAACTGAAAATTCATTTTCAAATAACTATGAAACTAATAATTCACTAAAGCAACTAAAACACTTGTGCATAAGCACTTATTGAATTGAAAATTAGAACAACTACCAACCAAAAGATGTGAAAGATAGAACTTAGAGGAAAGTGAAAAATAAAAAAACTACCATAATATGTGAATAAAATCACTTTTATTAAAATTAAATCTAACACTTATAATCTAACCTATATAACCTACTTTAACAACTAGAGACAGTCTTATATAAAACCATTAATGTAATGAACTGCTACACCAAAACCCTGAGCAATTAGTAAAATATACCCATAAGGATCATAACATCCCATGACACTTCTGAATCCTATAATCTGGGCTAGATTTTCACCTGTATCACCAAAATTCATGTGTACGAGCCCCAAATGAACATTACCATAACGGTATGGGCACTCACTCTATGACTTGAACCTAGGTGGAGGCTCTGATACCACATGTAATTAATTGATACACCAAAACCTTAAGGTGTTAGTTAAATCCACCCATCAAGATCATAACAATTAACTTGTAGTGCAAAGTAGCCACCCTTCTTCACCAAGCACATATGACTAGAAAACTTGATTTGAGACATGAGATAATGGAGTAGAGGAATTTTTATGCTGATAATGACATATTTTTGTTCTTAAAAATAAACGTTATACACTTTTTCCACTATTCTTGAAACATGAGTAATGTAATGTTCACGCTTGGGCTGATTTAGAACATGTTTAGGATCTTTTCATGTTTTAAATTAAACATGATAGGTAGTGGATTTTATTTGTTACCCTTAAAATATGATATATATATATATATATATATATATATGACATGATATTTTATTAGTATTTATATCACCAATATTATCTTTATAACAAACATATACCTCTTCATAAGCTACATGCTTAAACTGAACAAATTGAGATGGACCTTGTTCATACTTGTAGGAAATACATCCTACTTCTCATCTTTCAAGAGTGATAAAAATATTAAAATTGATTTAAAGGTTGATAAAATTTCTTAATAACATAAAAAAATTCATCATTAAGTGAATTACCACTTTGATTGTTAGAACTGGAGGTCTAACTCTTTCTTTCATGTTGTCTTGCTTGTTAAAACTATCCATTTCTATCTTTTCCAACCCATATTCTCCTTTCATATGAGTGAAACCTGATACAATTACATAAAAAAATTATTAAAAATTCATTGGACATTTATTTTTATTTTCAGTGAATTTAATCATGAAACTAATACATCTTACTACTACAAATGCCTTTTTTTAGCTTCAATCTATGTCCCATCAGGTGTGCCAAAAACTATTATCACTTAGAAGTGCACCTTTACAAGAGCATGTGCCTATTATCACTCATGTTTATATAATGGAATATATACAAGGTCTGGTAGATTTTATTGGATATAATATTTATATTAATTATTTGTTCCATTTGGTACACTTACCTACTACTATCTAAACTATCTAATTATGTGATTTTTTAACTAGGAAAAAGGTAGAAGGAGCAACGCTAAAGCTAAAAATAGAAATGAAAATTAAAAATTGAGGTGATGCACCAATGTGAATGTCAATTATTAATATAATTGACACACTTATTAAGATTAATAACCTTAACATAGTAACTTCACTCTCATACAATGAATCTTGCATCAATATTTCACACAAATGTTTTGACAGACACTCACACTAGCTTGGAAGGAATGAATAATGGTTAAATTCACTTCTGGATTAGGTAGAATTCAGAATTAGAACCTTTATATGACCTAAAATAATTCTCATTTTCTACATAAAGGTAAGATATTCAGGCATAATCATATAAAAATAATCATTCACTAAGTTACATTAATGAAATATTAAGAACACACTTCATTAACAACTTGAAAATTGAAGAAAAATCACCTCTTTATTGTTTCAAAGGTGAGGTAGTAGAAATTTTGATAGATTTTCAGTAATCCAAAAGCACAATATAATCATAATTATTCAAAACTCAATGTACATATATAAATTAATGAGAGAGAGAGAGAGAGAGAGAGAGAGAGAGAGAGAGAGAGAGAGAGAGAGAGAGAGAGAGAGAGAGAGAGAGAGAGAGGAAAATAAGATCTAGATGAGTCCTTGCTAGTCCTAGTTCACTCCTACTTCAACTCCACTACCAACTCAAACTTGAAGTGAAACTTCAAACTTTAAAACACACTTCCCAAATTACAATGTATAATTTTAATAGTCTAAAATTTCCCTTAAAACATGGCATGGCAATTAGTTATATAATCTTTTTTGAGTTTTTAAAATTCAAAGCTCTCTTGCATGCTTTGAATGTCCTTAGTCTTGAAGAGATCTTCAGTTAATACCTCTTGAACTTGCAACTTGTCTTGAACTCCTTATAATGTTTAGTTAATTTTTTTTTTGATATTTAATTAATATTTAATTTTCACTTTAGTTACCTTTATTTTTATCTTGTATTTTTACTTGAGCTTCTTGACTTGAAACTTGGAGTTTGACTTCATTTATCTTAACTTACAACTTGCATGCATCTTGAATTTCTAAATTTATCCCAAAGTGGGGTGTAGTAGAAGAGAGATATAATTTTAAAATTATAAGGGGTATCATTCACAAAAATAGGGTCTGAAATATTAACCAATACTTGAACTCAAATTATCCACTTTTGCATATTTTTAACTACAATTTTCTAGGGCTAAATAAAGACTCTTATTGTTGACCTGACCTTTTCTAAATTTAGCCAAAAAGGGGGGACCTATATTTTGGAATTATATCTCTAATCAGGTAAATTAAGTATATTAAAATTATTTTAAACCTTTAATTACATAAAAAAACACTTCTATTTCAAATTTAATGAGATTTCATTTAATAAAACTCAAAATATGTACTTTTTGGTGTTGTCTAGCTTGCTTAATTTCATTTCTGAATTCTTGTAGGTCTAAATTTTGCAATTTTATTAAGATTTATGTGGTAAAAATACCTTAATATTTTGTAATTATGAAATTTAATAAAACATATCATCATTAAAACCATTGGATGTGCTCATCCAATCTCTTAAACCTATAAAAATTTGCCTTTTATGACTGTCTCTTTTGCTTGCTTAAAACCCTTATACTTGTAACTTTAAATTTATTAATTTTTTGCACCAAATTTTTGATTGATTAAAATTCATTAAGGTAATTTATGTCACATAATATCTCAAAAAACTTTTATTTTTAAACAATGAACTAAAAAATGCAATTATATCTCTTAAAATTGAGTCATTAGGGTTTAAGAAGTTTAGAGACCCTATTATTATTAACAATTATTCATAAAATTAATACACTATAACCTAAAAAATGATGTTATTATTTCATTAATAGGGTATAAAAACTCACCTTAATACCATTTTAACCAACTCTTATTTACCTTCATGTATCAAACATTTGAAATTGCCTTCAGTAGCTTATGACTATTAGCTAGTTAGAGGAATACAAGAAACCTCTATCAAAATTTAGACTTGTGAGTTGTTATTTAGAATGGTTTTCCCATGATAAAGTTTTTATTATGTTTTTTAGACATTTTTAATATTCAATCCATTAATTATTATTCTTTAAAACTTATAGAAAAGTAACTTTGACCAATGGTGGTAAAATTATCAACACTCTCATGGGATTTGACATCTTTGATAGGTCTAGGAGGCTGACAGATCTAAGGGATTCATCTCATGATATTTTATTTGGTACATATCTCAAAATATATAATATCTTTAAAAAATTTAGGAGACTCACATCTCTAATGGTATCCACAGGGCATTCCTTCATTCAATTAGGCTCTCATGGGCTCTGACATTTATGACAGGTTCAGGATAAATATAGATCTGATGAGATCCACG
>JARHVA010005762.1:520000-532500 GCA_037957365.1 Torreya grandis
TCTATAAAGTGTGTTTATTTCTAACAGATTTGCATACTTTGATTCCAATAAAGTTTTAACCAAGAAATCCTTAAGACATTAAAAACCCCCCAAAACAACAAAAATACAAATACCTCCATTCAGTTAAAATCACTATGATTCCTCTTATCTCATATAGTTTTAGACACAACCCTAGTTAAATATGACATTAATAGAAAGTTGATTAAATGAAGGGGATGATGACACTCAACATCTTTGGTGCCATTGTTGGGGAACACTAGTTGTAATTTTCTAATTAGGTGTCAACAAGAGCAACAATCATTTACTTAGTAATTAAATAAATTTTCCCTAATTTATGAGTAGACCACAAGATTCCAAGGGTATATTTCTCCCCAAAATATCTAAACAAGAAATTCCATTATCCTCTAGTTTTAGAAAGGATGTTGAGCAAGAATTGGAGGCACCATTATCTCCCATAAGACAAGAAACAAAATTGCCTTCTTTGGAATTTTTGGATCAGTCACTAGAACCAAGTCAAACTTTAGGAAGGAGGATTATTTTTCAAGATCCATTGAGGGAAATTTTTGATTCTCAATTGATTAGTCAACCCCCTACTCCTCACTTTTCACCATCCCCAAACTAGACCACATACCATATTGATTGGGAGAAGGGATTAGAAAATACCAGAGAGATGGAACGAGAAGCTGGAAGAGAACATGAGAGAACCTTTACCTATCCCATTCATATTGAGGATGATGAAACCACTATGAAAAACATTTCACCTGCACACTTGCCCACATTTAGAGGAATGTCATCTAAGGATCCTAACCAATTTCTATTTGAGTTTAAAGTACTATGTTAGACTTATGATTACAAGACTGATAATCAAAAATTGAAGTTATTTCCATTTACCTTGAAAGATACAACAATGAGGTGGTTTATAGGGTTAACATATAATTCTATTACCAATTGGAAACAAATGGAAACTATCTTCCTAGACAAATATCAAGATTATAATAGAGGAAGAAATTGAAAAGAAGAATTTTTCAAAATCAAACAGGAAGAATATGAAAATATGGAAGATTATTTGGATAGATTCCTCTTTGTGAGTAAAATATGTGGATTTATAATTCAATAAGATTTAAATAAAACCATTTTTCTCAAAGGTATAGATGATGAATCTAGGGAAACCCTTGATTTAATTTGTGGAGGAAACATTGCTCAATTAAGAATGGATGAAATCATAGAAATTTGTAAAAACTATTCAAGAACAAGGGGTGGACCTAGAAAAGGGAAAATAGTTAAAAATTCAAACCTAGATATGAAAAAATTGATGGATGAATTAGAAAACTTTAAAACAGACATATTAGTTCAATTAACCTCCACCATGGATGGATTGTAAGCTAAAGCAAATGCCTAACTTGAACCATTAGCCATGTATTGTCATAGATGCAAGAAGAAGCATGCAATAAGGGAATGTCCTTTGGACAAAATGGAAGTATGTCTTGTTTGTGAATGTAAATAACATGATATTCACACTTTTTCTCTTCTTCTACTCATACAAAATCATCTCAAACCAACCAATACATCATCCACCACATAAGAATTAAATTTTGTTCAAAGATAACCTAACGAAGGACAGTTTATGCCAAGACTAGCTCTTAATTCCTGGATGATACCATGGGCAGCTCAATTAGTACCATAAAGTTGGTGATATCCACCTTGCGGCCCTCAACCCACATGGCATCCTCAGGATTGGGCAAGTCAATCTTGATATACTCAAGGACATTAGTAACCTTGGGCTGGTCAAGGAAATCATTATGCTTGGCCACAACCTAGATGGAGCCCTAGTAACTATGTGTAAGGAAAAATATATCCAAATCAAAACCAATAAGCCATAATGGGCCTCTAGCACAAAATCCATATATCAAAAACATTGTCCAAACCCAAATGTCAGCACAACTAGTAGGAAACTGAAGAAATAAAGAAACAACTCCTGTATATGAAACAAAACCAAAAAAATTAGTTGATTTAAATACAATGGACTGCAAAAACATTCAAACTAGATTTGGCAAAATAATTAGTAGTCCACCTGTTATAATCATTGAGATGACAGAAGAAGCTACAACCCCTAGCATAGTTACACCTAAGGAAGTTGACAAAGAAATAGATAAGGAACCAGAAAGAAATTCTACTAAGATTCCATTTCTAGAAAGACTTAAAGAAACCATAAAACTTAAGGAATCTGAATTGGTGTAGGAACTAAGAAGATTGAATATTGAAATACCATTGTTACAAGTAATTAAGGATATTCTAGAGTTGAAAAATTTATACAAATTGTTGTGTATTAAAAAACTTGGAAGAAAGAAGCAATACCCCAAGACTATTTAGGTAGACATGAAACTTGTTGATTTATTAGCAGGAAAACTCCTACTACCTAAATATCGAGATCTTGGAAGCCCTATTATTTCTATTGCTATAGGGAATAAAGATATACATAATATTTTTATTGATTTGGACATAGCTATCAATGTAATGATAGTGGACACTTTAAAAACATTACCATTAATAGGCATACAACCTACTAATACCATATTGTAGATGGCAGATCAGTCTATAGCAAAACTAGGAGTTATTGAAGATGTGGTAGTAATGGTATAATCATGGGAATATCCAATTGACTTCCTTATATTGCAGCCAAAATTTAAAGCACTTGGTTATCCCATTATTTTGGGGAGACCATGGTTAGCTAAAGTTCCTGCCTTAATTGATTGTACGTCAAGTGATATGACTATTTCAAATGGTAAGAATTCTAATAAAATTTCATTATATCCATTTGCATGACATTTTATTGATAATCAAGTGAAATTATGGGTTGATAATCCTGATATTAATGAGCAAAATCTATCTTCTTTGGCTATGATAACATTATAGGATCATGTATAGAAAATAGATGATTTGGTTAATTCTTCATTAAATGAATGTCAATCATCATTGGAGTAGTCAGGATTAGTTTTGGAACCATCATAGTTAGTATTGGAACCATCACATTTAGTTCTAGAACCACACCAATTCTCTGCAAGTGAAGATAACTTCACTCTAGAGGAACACAATTTCTCTTGGGGAAAGGAAGGATTTGTAGCATCAACTTTATAGATATCAGGAGATGGTGAAGAATTTTTGGAAAACAACAGTAATGAGGAGTTCATCCTATAATAAGATAAGTATCATAAATCTTCCTTTTGTCCTTTGTCCAACATTTTTCCACTAGGAAATTTAGAGATGTTACTATATATCATATATTGTTACCACATGCCTATCCACTAAATACCTTAATGGAACCCTTCCAACAAATTAGCTCATCATATCCTGGAACCAAACATGTTGAGATTCAACTAGGATTTTTTTTGAATATTAATAGCTATTAAAGAATGATGAAGTCAAACTATTTAATATTATGAAGGATCATACTAAAGCATTTGCTTGGGACTATAGAGATGTGAAGGGAATTCATCCAAGTATTTTCAAACATCACATTTATACTAAAAATATTAGATTAGTTAGGAAACCTTATAGAAGGATTAATCTAGCCTTAAGGGATATAGTCAAATAAGAAATTGAAAAACTATTACAAGTATATTTTATCTACCCTATCTTAGATATCCAGTCAGTGTCTCCTCTTGTAATTGTCCCTAAAAATGTAAAATGGAGAATTTGTTTTGACTATAGGGAACTAAACAAAGACACCCTAAGAGATTATTTTCCCTTACCATTCATAGATCAAGTCTTAGACAACTTTTCAGGTAAATAGTCTTTTCCTTCTTTGATGGATTTTGTGGATACAATAAAATTAGAATTATTGTTGAGGATCAGGACAAAACTACATTTATTTGTCCATGGGGTACCTTTTCTTACAAGGTATTGCCATTTGGACTATGTAATGCTCCAATAACTTTTTAAAGAGTTGTATTAGCAATTTTTGTAGACCTAAAAAATGACTGTATGGAGGTATACATGGATGACTTTACTGTGTATGGAGATACATTTGATGATGCCTTAAAAATTTTGGACAGAGTATTAACAAGACATGAACAACATCACTTGTCTCTTAGTCATGAGAAATGTTTGATGGTGGTTGATGAAGGGATCATATTAGGGCACCATATTTCAAAAAGAGGAATTCAAGTTGGCCAAAACAAAATCAAGATTATTTCAGACTTACCTATTCCTCAAACTCGAACAGATATCAAATCATTCTTAAGACATGCTAGATTATATAGGCATTTTATCAAGGATTTTAGTAAAATTGCTGCCCCCATGTTTAAATTGCTTACCAAGGACTGCGAATTTCTTTGGGATGAATAGTGTCAACATGCTTTTGAAGAAATTAAATAAAAATTAGTAACTACCCCAATATTTCTAGGACCTGATTGGGAGAAACCTTTTCACATCCAAACCAATGCCTCAAATACCTCAATTGGTGTAGTTTTGGGATAGAGAGATGAAGAAGGAAGGATGTATGCTATTTACTATCTCAATAAAAATTTTACTCCCACTGAAATAAATTACACTATTGCTTTCCAAGAATTTTTGACTGTGATCTATGCAATCAATAAATTTAGACATTGCATTACATGGTATAAAATATTTGTACATACAGATCACTCAACAATTAAATATTTAATGAACAAACTAGTGGTAGGAGGTAAAATAATTAGATGGTCATTACTTCTACAAGAGTTTGATATTACCATTGTAGACAATCTAGGAAAATCTAATGTGGTGGTTGATTTCTTGTCAAGATTGACTAGTACAGGGGAGCAGGATCCAATCAAGGATAACTTTCTAGATGAATAATTGTTTGTTATTTTAGATAACACACCATGGTTTGCTGACATGGAAAATTTTCTTGGAATATGGAAGTTTCTTCCTTCTTTCACTAATAAATAAATAAAAAAATTAATTAAAACTAGTGCAAAGTTAAAATGGTTAAATGATATGCTATTTAAATGTGGTCTTGATTTGGATCTATGCGGGTGTGTAAGAGAAGATGAAATTTTGACATCCTTAAGGCATGTCATGATGAACCAAGTAGAGGACACCATTTAGTGAAAATAATAGCTCACAAAATACTTGGCACTGGTTACTATTGGCCATCTTTGTACAAAGATGTGAAGAGATATATCAGGCGGTGTGATCTTTGTCAAAGGATGGGACAACCAACCATTACCAATGAAATACTTCTACAACAACAAGTAGTAATTAAACCATTTGAGAGATGGGGATTGGATTTTGTTGGACCTTTTAATCCTCCTTCACAAGGAAAATAGCATATTCTTGTGTGTACTAATTATGTAACAAAATGGGCAAAAGTGCAAGCCTTAACAAACGCCACTAAAGAATCAGTTGCTAGTTTCCTTTGGCACAGAATTATGGTAGAGTTTGGAGCACCAAGAAGCTTAGTTTTAGACTAGGGACCATAATTGATGTCTAATATGATCCAGGCCTTCACAATGTATTATCATATCAATCATAGGAAGTCATCTCCTTATCACCCACAAGCAAATGGAAAAGTTGAAGTAACAAATAGAGAATTAGAAAACATACTCACTAAAATAGTTGAAGCTAAAAGAAGAGATTGGGTAAAAGGACTACCTGAAGCCATCTAGGCTTACAATACAACTTAGAAAACCATAACATGGTTTTCACCATATGAGTTAGTCTATGGTAAAAATCCCTTGTTACCTATTGAGTTTGAACTATAGAGATTGAGGATAACAACTAAGGTGAGAATTGAATTGGATGTAGCTCAAAAGGAGTGAATCCTTCAACTCAATGAATTAGATGAATTTATAATGGAATAAATTCACCAGATAGAGATAATCCAAGGTCAAAGGAAGCAATGGCATGATTCACATATCAAGGAAAGACAATTCAAAGTAGGAGACTGGGCATTTTTGTTTGATTCTAAGTACAAACAATTCAAAGGTAAATTAAGAACTAGATGGTTGGGACCTTATCAGATCAAGAAGATATTTGACAATGGTTCTATCTAGTTACTTCCCATTGATGGTAGTAGAAGAATAGTCTTGGTTAATGGACACAGGCTAAAACTTTATAGGAAGCCTCCTACTAAGGATGAATTCTTGAAGCAGATTGAAGCAAACAAAAAATTTGATCATATGGAAGAACCCAGGTTCTTCTAAAATTATCAAATAATCAGATGAAAAGACACATGATAAAGGGAGGAGAATGAAAACTAGTAAATGGCATTCTCTTCCCCAAAAAAAAAGAGATCAATTGAAAATTAGTGATGATGGTTGATCTTCTCAAATAAATGGCTAATTCAAATAATTTTTTTTTAAATTCTAATTATTTTCTAACCATTTTTTATGGATGATGTGTCTACATGATAGAGGGATTACATCATCAAGGATGGTAATTATATTTTTAACTTGTTAAAGGTTAAATGGAAAGTTTGTATGTGTGATTAGACTTGATTTAGAAAGATTAATATGATGAGTCATCTATTATACATCATGGTTAAATGTGAAAAATCATGAGACATATGTTGATGATGGAATGAGATGGAAAATAACCATAAAGAATCATTCTTATGATTGAAACAACTGTATCCACTAGTTCCACATTTGAGTATAGTAGTTTTGTAGCTGAAATTGAGAAGTTATGTAGTTGATTACAGTAATTTTGTAACTAAATTTGCCAAATAAGAAACTAAATCCACTAGTTTTGTAGCCAAAAGCATCATTAATACTGATACAAGAAGTAATTTTTAGCTAACTAGACATGATAGCCAACTCCTTACAGATGCAAAAGTAGCAAATATCTTTCAACAAGTAGGATGGCTAGAGTTTTTGAGGAAATTTCCCAAATACAATGATGAATTGGCAAGAGAATTTATTATTAGTTTAGTGAAAACAAGGACAAAGATTAGGAAGGTTTTCATTCCTTTTTATGTGAATATCATAAGTGAGATGTCTGGAATACTGATATTGCTATCCCAAACCCTGTCAAATGGACATTGAAAGACCTAGCTGAAACCCTATTGAAATAAGGTGAAGCTAAACCCCAATATATTTATAATACAAATAAAATCATCAAAGGAGTTAAGAGGGCTGGCTTTCCCAAACCCTTTGATAGAGTAACATTTTGGATAGTCAAATATTTAACCTGTGATGGACAATTTGGGATAGTAGGAAAAGAAGTCCTAAAAATCCTTATACACCTTAGACATGGAGCTAAAAAACCAAAGTATATAGTAATCCTTCTGGGGTTTATTTTTTACTCCATCCATACCATGGCCCAGAGGTATTCTTGGGGTGTAGGAAAAATTAGACATCATGGCTTAGTGCATTTAGTATGCCAACACCATTTCCTTTCTAAGAAAAATGGGGAAGAAATGTGGGACAAATTTCTTGGAAAGTTTAGATAAAACTCTAGTATTCCCAGAAGAACAATAGCAACTCCTCTTACTCCTTTAGTTAATTTGAAAACTACTACCATTATTGAGGAAAAGAAAAGATTAGGGGAAGAGGAAATACCGACAAGAAGAAAATATGGAAGAAAATTTAAAATTATAGACCTTACTATACTTTCTCAATCCATTTCTTCTTCTACTGAGGCTATAAAAGAACTGGTACCTATCTATGACAATGATAGTTCACCTAAGCATAAGCAAAAGGAAAAAACTAGAAGAAGTTCTAAGAGGAGACCTATGTCTAAACATTTTTAGACTCCTCAAGAAAGAAAATGTTAGAAAAAGTCTAAATAAAGTTCAGAGGAGCTTGAAGAACAAGAAAGGCTAGAAACTGAAGCTATTGATATTTTGGGCAGCATGGCCATGACTCCTCCTAGACCAAGCCAAGCAGAAAAGGATAAAAAGGATGAAAGATTTGAGGAACCATTTTTCCAAGAAATGGGTAAGATTGTAGCACCATCACACGTAGAAGATGAATAGGCATCTTGGAGAAGGAAAGGGAACTCCCCTATGGTGGAAGAGGAATGCTTAACTCCCCAAGAACTTTAAGAAAAAGAACAAAATTGGTAGATTAAACAAGCTCTTTTTTTGTCTAGAGTAGAACTCATTATCAAGGAAAAGGATGAGGAATTGAACTTACTCAAACTCAAGTTAGAATAAAAAGAAATGCTAATTGCAAAATTAACAAACTAGTTCACAGCCAAGAATGAGGAATTAGCAAAAATTAAAAGGCGACTAATGGAGAATGAGGAAATATGTATAAGATAGACCTTTGTGTCAATAGTCTCTGCACAAATTGAATTGACTTATTTTTCACTCAAGAAGTTATGGGATGACACATGCAGAGGACTTAGTAAAATCAAAGCATCCAATACAGACTTGAAAGGCAAACTAGCAGAAGAAGAGAAAGCAAGGAGGGAATGGAAAGACAAATTTTACAAGGAGGAAAATGATAAGTATAAATGTCTTCTGAAAATACAAATAGTTTTTATGATGAGTGAGAAGTTGCTTGCATGCATAAGACCTCCTATTTATAGCATGTTTTTAGAGGAACAATTCATTTGCTGGCAGTTGACAAGGATAACATGTGGCCTTCCACATGAAATAAAAGATGAAGCTGAATTCTTGGATTCCTACTCCTTAGCTAATACATAATAGAAAAACCTTATTTTTGAATTTTACCTCTACAATTTTATGCTAGAAATAAATATAGGTTTTATGATCAATTTGTACGTAGGATAAATCTAGCTTTACACATTTGTCTCTATTCTTCAAAATTAGATTGCATGAAAAGAAAAGGAGTCAGATCATTGGTCAAAGGCTAGTTCATCTGGTCTTTGTATGAGAATTCATTATGGTAATCCACCTACCTTTACTACATATTTCCAATCCCATGCATTCAATGATAAATTCAAGGGACCTTATCTTTTCAGTTTATAGCAAAGCATGGATGTCTTCACCTCTTATGAAAGGGCAAATTTTGATAATATCTATGATGCATGTTTACAAAGATGGGAATTTATCTTGGTGGCATTGAAAATAAGGGAAGTAATATCCCATTCAAATTTGATTTAGAGTTTATAAAGGGAAAAAACTTTATGCACAATAATTCCCCAGATCAATGAAACTCCCCTAAGCATATGGATAGGAATGCATACAAGGCCACCTCTACTTCTCACCCCCATATCTCCTTGGAAAAATAGAGAACCTCAACATCCCACTCAATTTGAGGAATGGAAAATAAAATTAGTAGTAGGAGTAGGGTATAATACTTCTGATTCAAAGCATTGGGATATTTAGTTTCAGCCATTTGATCTAAACAATCAAATGGAATGTAGGATATACAATCCTGAATTTGAAGAGTGAAGTTTGTAAAGGGACTTACAAACAAGTAAGTATGGGGGAAGTGATGAGGCCAGGATATCCCCAATAAATGTATAATAAATGACCTCATCTTACTTTCTCTTTATATTAATTTTGATTTCTTTTTGTAATTTTTATTTTGATTTGAGATGAGTTAGGATGTGATTATCCATATTTTGTTGATTGTGATTCTAACATGTTAAAAGACCTGTAATTTCTAACAAGTGTGTTGGAAAATTCTAGTTTTTCAATAAAATAGGTCATCATCAGGATAAAAAATAAATATGAAGTGGATTTCATGTTTTTGGAAGCATTGGACTCAATTCAGATTAGTTCTAGAACCTACATAATTTATTCTAGAATCATCACAGTTAGTTTTGAATCCTACATAATTTAATCCAGAACCATCACAGTTAGTTCCAAAACTCCACCATACTATTTCAAGTCATCACATTTTTGGACTTAGCTCTAGAACTCTATATTTAGCTCTGGTACTTCTATAGATAAGCTTCAAAACTTTTGTGGCTAGATATAGAACTGATGAGGATCTATTCCAAATGGCTGGTGATCTGTCAGATCAATGATCCCATTAAATCAGGAATAGATTCCTAATTTTCTAAACTTACAGAATCAAGACATTTATCACATAGATGGACATCCAGCCACATCTTGATTCAATATCTATTCTGAGTATGATTCATTTCAATCGTATCTATGAAACAGTTACAGCCATCAAAGCATCTATATATACAGACCTAAGAATTTAGTAAAAAAAGGAGAGATAGATATAGAACAGAAGATAGAGAAAATCATTGAAGAATAGAATAGATTAGTACATTTGTAATACATAACATTTTATAAATGAAATATCCATTTATATTTTGAAAGAGAATTAAATTGTTCAAATCTTTTTGTACGTGGAGCAAGGGCCCGCTCCTCCAAAGAACCAGGATCTTCATTTTTGTCAGTATTTATATTTCTATTCACAAAAGTAAATAGGTAACTCTGTTAAATTTAAAAATGATTCCAATTCTTTAAATTTAAGATTTGTTGTAAATTTGTTCCTACATGTGTTTTATATTAAATTTTCATTTCTACAACATGTGTTTATTTCCTGCAATCTATTTCATTTCTGCAACATGTGTTTATTCCAGCAATCTATTTCATTTCTACAATGTGTGTTTATTTCCAGTAATCTATTTCATTTCTACAAAGTGTGTTTATTTCAAGTAGGTTTACATAGTATGATTCCAATAAGGTTTTAACCAAGGAATCCTTAAGACATTAAAGAACCCCCAAAACAACAAAAATAAAAATACCTCCATTTAATTACTAAATTGCTACAATTCCTCTTGTTGCATATAGCTTTAGACACAACCCTAATTAAATATGACATCAACAGAAAGCTGATTAAATGAAGGGGATGATGACACCCAATAGTCTATTCTAGTCCTTAGTGTAATGGGTTTTCAATCTTCATGTGTCATTTCCATGTATGGCACATATGAATTCCCCTATCAATTTAGTCCAACTAGGATTACGCATCTATCTATATATGAAAATTGCTTGGATCTAGAGGAGATAAATTCATGCATAGATATGGTGATGAAACTATCTATAGTTCACTTATATAGAAATTGGATTATCAAATATATGATCCATATATAAATAACTAATTTGGATCTCTACTCTATATAACATAGAGTAGGTCATTAGGTGAGTTTTTATAGATAAAGGTTAGCCCTATCTATCTATCTATATAATATCCCATATCCTCCCCATATATAGATAGGCTCCCCCTTTATCAGACTATGTGTGTGTATGTGTATGTATGTATGTACACACACACACACACACACACACACACACACACACACACACACACACACATACAGAGTTTGATGAAGGGGGAACATATCTATATATGCGGATGATGTGGGATATTATAGATAGGCTACCCCTTCTTCAAATTATATATATATATATATATATATATATAGTGGAACATAAATGAACTTACCTTCATCGGCCCACATTTACATATAGATAGATGGGTCAAGGACTTTATATTTAGGTCCATTTTTTACCCCCTATGATATGAGTGGGAGTTTTCTAGAGGAGATGAGAGTGTTCCCCTCATACCATGATGTCTATGGGGGAACAAATTTTCTAGATAATGTGGCGTGTAGGATCTAGTGAGAAGAATTTTTTTGTAGGTAGTGAGCCCCCTAGATAGATGGGCCCGTCTATGTCTAGGATAGGTTGGGTGAACCTAACTAGGTAAAAATATCATTTAATTACTTATAAGGAGTGGGTAATTAACTCCAAAGACTGTATAACTTGATATTAATGTTTCATATGTATATTAAGAGCCCCATATCTTTATTTAGTGGCTATAATGATAAGGTTTAATTAGTTTCTCTAGAGTGTCACTATCCTATCCTACCATATATAGATAACTAAGAGTTGAAGATCATTAGTAAGCCTAATTGTTATGGTTGGTCACTTGTACAAGTAGATAGGGGTGACACCCTCAAATTTTAGGTATAATGTATTATTACCTCACCCAATTTCTATGTCTATGGCATAAGGTGAATAAAATAGAGGGGAAACTATGGGCATATAGTATTGGTGATCAAGGTATATCATCTATATCTCCTTACTCAAGGGAACAACCTAGATAGGGAGATAAGGCACTTTGGGTTCTCTTGTTCACATCAAAATTTGGATAGTCGAGGTATAAAATATTTTATATAGTATTTTATTAGATGGCGTACACACTCATATCATGTAAATATATGTAGATATAGATCTAATCCAACATATCCCTACCTCATATATGGGCCCATATATCTAGGGGTCTCACCCCCATAACCCTCTTCTCTTTGTTTGAATAATTTATCTATCTTAGGGAATTGATAAAGACAAGAAACTACTAGATATAAATCACCCCAAATGTATATAGGAGTCAATCAATGAATATATAATTATTATGTCCCTACCCTAAGTCTAATCAATAGATATAGTTCACAAATATCTTTCTAGTCTCATATCTACTCTATCCATGGGTCCCATCCAGTTATTCTCTCTTTGGGAGGAATTAACCCATATATAAATGGAATGTCCCCTTCTATCTATTCCTTATAGATAGAGGTAGTCA
>JARHVA010005762.1:537500-645000 GCA_037957365.1 Torreya grandis
TATGGTGGGAGGGGATTTGATCGGGCCTTATCCATATATAGATTGGAGGGATATGTGATGGGATATGAAATATTTTTTGATAGAAAGGGGGAGGGGTGGTAATATATTATCATAATAAGTATACATATATCCTTACCATCACCTATCGTCCCTCTCTAGCTAGACAGGGGGTGTTTGGTGGGGGATAATTTAACATTCATTGATAGAGAAATATAGGGTAGGGAGGCACTCCTATAGAGTGTATAGGAGGGTTGGGTTTCCCTCCCCCCCATCATCCCATATGTCATCCAAATATATAATCTATGGGATGGAGGAGGGTTCCTTCTTAATAAAACATATCATAGGGTGGGTTTCCCTATACATATAGATAAATAGGCTAGTTAATATATCGATAATTTTTATTAGGGTTTGGATTTATATATATTTCCCTTCACTTTCAACTAGATTTTTTTCCAAAAATAGTTTTTAAATATTTAGGTATTATCTCTCACCCAATCCCAATTATTGGTAGTATTTAATTAAACCCAATAAATCTTGGTAATTGATATAGAATTGTCCAACCCTATTCTTATATGTGAACCCAATATAACTATTCTATTAATCAAATATCCTCATTCAAAGTACAATCGATGTTATATATATATATAGAGAGAGAGAGAGAGAGAGGCTAGGGAGGTAACTTATAAGAGATGATATACTTGACTACTTGTATATCTACATATATTAGGATAGGTTATGGCTATTAGTACTATATGACATTTAATCCATATAATATATATATATATATATATATATATATATATATATATTGTATACATGATATGAATTAGATCTTGTAGGTAATAAAGAGATAAAACCAAGATATGGGTTCTATATTATTTTCCATGTGACCATTGCATTCTCTTCACTCATGTAATATGGTTCCTATCAGCACTAAAAATATCTAGATATCACCCTCACCATATGGCATGGATTCTAATAGAGGATCAAAACACACCTTAGCAACATTTCCTACTCTAACTTGGTATATTCTAAGTTCCCCTCCATCCTATTCTATCCTATCATAGAATGCATGGGTAGGCACATTGATGCAGGAGCATCTTCATGCTAAGAATGTATGTATCATGTTCTTGGTTGAGTTTTGGCATGTCTAGGTGTAGTAAGTTGGTTTCCCTCCATTTTTCAATTTTCAAATCTTCAAATTCATCTAAGTATCCTTTAAGCATGAAATCAAGTCTGTTGGGTGAGATATTTAGTGGTTTGAGTTTTCCTATGTTAGAAGAATTATTTTATTCATTTTGGGAGGTTGTTACGTGAAGCTTAGGATAGGATTGAATATCTAAGTTGAGAAAATATGGTTTTGATTGGGGATTTTCATGAAAAATAGGGGATATGTATATTGGTGAATGAAGGAAGGGTGTAAGAGGGATCTGCAATGTGCAGACAAACACCAGATATATATTTTTAGGTAATATTAATAAAGTGTGTCTTCTCTTTGAGTGAAATTAAATGTTTGTTGTTGATACGCAAAGATTTGAATATAAAACCAAACAAGTATTTGGTCTATGACCAATCGTATTAATCGATGCACCTATGAAGATTTTACTGTTGGGTTGTATGTTATTGTTGGGTCATTCCAAAGTTTGGGTCATAGTGGAGTCAGGTGATGGTTCTTACCTAGGAGGATCACCCAGCTATCACGACTTGTTGGATGTGAGTCTTATTTGTGACCAATTACTCGATCCCTTTATACAAGCTATTGAAACTTCATACTTTCATTTAGAATTAAACACACAAAGTCTAGCCAAATATGCCAGAAAATCAAATTTTCTCTTTAAATATAAAATGTTGTGTTGTCCAAGAATATATGGGTTTTTAGCCTTATGACACATGAGTAAACTATCCAGAGAAGAAGAACCCAGGTGATAGTTTTGTGTGGAGAAAATGTTTGTTTAAAACATATAGTATGAATCTTGTTTGCAGAGACATCTGTACTCCATTCCCTATTTTTAGTTTGATGTCTGGCACCATTATATTTTTTCAAAACATATAGCATGAATATTATTTGCAGAGATGTCTATACTCCATTCCTTATTTTTAGTTTGTAGCTATTCATCCTTTGGTATCAGAGCCCAAGGGATTGTGCACAATCTAAAGATCCAAGTCAAAGAGAAGAAGAACGTGAATTGTGAAGAAGAAGCAAGATGGCCATGAGAGTTGGGAATAGAGGTGGAGCTAGAGGAAGGAGACCTAGAGGACAAATTACAATGGCAGAAGAGATTAGGAACCTGATAGCTAGGTTACACAACCTAGAGATGGCTCAAAGAGGAGGCACTATCATGGGTGAAGTTAGTGATAGAGAAGAGGAGCCACCAGAGGACGAATTGGTGGTGGAAGAAGAAACAACTGAAGATAGGTTGATTAGAGCCATTATGAAGGTGAACACAAAGCCAAAAATGGAGGTTCCAATGTATGAAGGTAATTTGAATGTGGAAGAATTAATTGATTGGATTAGTGCATTAGACAAATACTTTAAATATGAAGGAATTGAAGAAGATGATTAGAAATTCAAGTATGCCATGAAAAGGCTAAAGATCCATGCATCCATGTGGTGGGATGGAGTGCAAGAAGAAAGGAGGAGGAAAGGGAAGCCAAAGATTAGAAGCTGGGATAGAATAGTATCAAAAATGAAATGTAAGTTTATGCCTAAAGATTATCAAGCCAATCTTTTCAAGCAATTAAAAAATTTGAAGCAAAAAGAGATGTCTATAAGAGAATACACTAAAGAGTTTTACAGGTTAACCATAAGATCAGGTCATATTGAGGATGACACAGAGAAGGTAGCTAGATACACTAATGGTTTGAAATTTTCCATTCAAGATGAGATTAGTCTTCTCATTCCTAAGATAGTTGAAGAGGCATATCAATTTGTCTTGAAAGCTGAGGAGAAGATTGCAAGAAAACAAACATCATTCTCAAGAGGAAGGGGCAGATCCAACAGAGGTAAAGGATTTGAAGGAGGTAGAAGACAATTGCAAACATCTCAAGAAGATGCCAGCAGCTCACAAATCTCAAGAGGTAGCTATACACCAAGAGGAAGAAAGCCATACCAAGGATATCAAAGAGGAAGAGGAAGATTCATGGGCAAATGCTTTAGGTGCAACAAGTATGTAGGACACAGGGCATATGAGTGTCCAGAGAACCCTTCTACCAGCCATGAGAGGGGTGTACATGTGACCCAAGGTGAAGAAAAAGGTGGATAAGTTGTATTAGCTTATGAAGATACACCAAAAGAAGGTGAGTCTCTTTTGATGAAAAGAATCTTGTTGAAGCCAAATAAATAAGTTATAGAACCACCTCAAAGGAAAAATCTATTTAGAACCACATGTAAAAGTAAGGGGAAATGCTGCAAGGTCATCATACATAGTGGGAGCACTGACAATCTTGTGTCAACTGAGATCATGGAGAAATTAGGCTTCAAGAAGGAGGTTCATCCTACACCTTATAAAGTTTCTTGGCTACAAAAAGGACACAAACTCCTGGTAAGTGAACAATGTAAATCAGATATTCAGATCAGAACGTATAATGATCAAATTTTATGTGATGTCATGCCCATGGATGTATGTCATATCTTGCTTAGAAGGCCTTGACAGTTTGACAGGAAGGCCATGCATGATGGAAGGTAGAATACATATATGTTTGAAAAGGGTGGGATCAAGCATACACTCACACCATTGAAAGAAGAGGTTGCTACTATTGCAGGACAAAATTCTAAAGTATTGATAATGAGTGGTAAAGAGTTTCTACATCAAATGAAGATAGAAAAGGTAAACTTTGTTGTGATTGGTAAGCCATGGAGTGTAGTCACTAGTACTAAGTTGATTGATTTACCGTTAGAGATTCAATATATGTTGAATGACTACATTGACATTGTGGTAGATGATTTACCTAATGAGTTACCACCATTGTGAAGCATTAGCCATCACATAGAATTGATTCTAAGAGCAAATCTTCCAAACAAGGCTGCCTATAGGTTGAAACCAAAGGAAAATGAAGAGATCAATCACCAAGTTCAAGAATTGTTAGACAAAGGATTGGTAAGAGAGAGTTTAAGTCATTGTGCTGTCCCCATAGTGTTGAGTCCTAAGAAGGATGGGAGTTGGAGAATGTGTACAGACTCTAGAGCAATCAACAAGATTACTATCAGGTATAGATTTCCATTGCCTAGAATTGATTACTTGATTTTTTGAGTGGAGCTACATATTTATCTAAGATAGACTTGAAAAATGGTTACCATTAGATTAGGATAAGAGAAGGGGATGAATGGAAAACAACCTTCAAGACCAATGATGGACTCTATGAGTGGTTAGTCATGCCATTTGGACTAACCAATACACCAAGTACCTTCATGAGGCTGATGAATGAAGTGCTTAAGGAGTTCATTGGTAAGTTTGTGATAGTGTATTTGGATGATATTTTGGTGTTTAGTCAAACTAAGGAAGATCATTTAAAACATTTGAGGATGGCATTGAGTAATCTACATGAGGAGAAATTGCTAATCAATGTTAAAAAGTGTATTTTCCTGAAGATAGAATTGATATATTTGGGGTTTGTGATTTCAAAAGAAGGATTTAAGATGGATAAGGAGAAGATTAAGGCTATAATTGAGTGGCTTACACCTAGGATCACATATAAGGTAAGAATCTTTCACGGTCTGGCTAGCTTCTATAGGAAATTCATAAGAAATTTTAGCAGAATTGTTGCTCCAATGATAGATACAATCAAAGGTGATAAAAGAAGTTTTTGTTGGACTAAGGCTACTGATAAGAGTTTTAGATTATTTAAAAAGAAGGTAACTGATGAGCCAATCCTAACCTTGCCTAATTTAAATAAGCTTTTTCAAGTAGAATGTGATGCTAGTGGAACTGTAATAGGTGCTATTTGAAGCCAAGATGGGAAGCCTATAGCATACTTTAGTGAGAAATTAAGTGATGCTAAGAAGAATTACATAGCGTATGATCTAGAATTATATGCTCTTGTATAGGCTTTGAAGAAATGGAGGCACTATCTTTTGCCTAAAGAATTTGTTTTATTCACTGACAATTATGCTTTACAGTTCATTAGCATCCAAAATAAGTTGAGTCAAAAGCATGTTAAATGGGTTGAATTTTTACAAAGCTTCACATTCACTATTAAGAACAAGAAAGGACAATATAACAAGGTTTTAGATGCTCTAAGAAGGAGGAATCTAATCATGCAGGAATCTCAAATAAGCATTTTGGGATTTGAAGGAACTATATAAGGAAGATCCAGACTTTAAGGAACCATATGAAGCTTGCATGAATCTAGTAGGTGTTGATAGAAGTCCTTGGATAGATTTCATGGTCCAAGAGGGTCTGTTACTTAGAGTTAGCTACCTTTGCATTCTCAAGAGTTCCATGAGAGAGAATTTGTTGAAGGAAAAGCATAGTGGTAGTTTATTAGGACATTTTGGGTAGAATAAGACATTAGCACAATTGAGTGGTCATTGCTATTGGCCAGGTATGGGTACTGATGTCAATAAATTTGTTGAAAGGTGTAAAACATGAAAATATGCCAAGGGAATTAGTCAAAAAGTAGGTTTGTACCAGCCACTACCCCTTCCAAATAGGCCTTGGGATTCAATAAGCATGGATTTTGTACTTGGTTTGCCAAGAACTCAAAAAGGTCATGACTCCATATTTGTTGTGGTAGATAGGTTTTCAAATATGGCTCATTTTATTCCATGCTCAAAAATAAGTGATGCTACTCACATAGCTAATCTATTCTTTCAAGATGTTGTTAGATTGCATGGATTGCCTAGAAGCATTGTTTTTGACAGGGATACCAAATTTGTTTGACACTTTTGGAGAACCTTATGGAATAAATTGGGTACACAATTGAGTTTCAGTTCAGCCTATCATCCCCAAACTGATGGTTAAATAGAGGTTGTCAGTAAGATCTTAGGCAACATCTAGAGAATCTTGGTAAGTATGCATCCAAAATAATGGGATCTTGCACTTGCACAAGCTAAATTTGCCTATAATAATTCTCCTAACAGAAGTATAGGATTGAGTCCATTTAAAATTATGTATGGAATGCATCCAATAGGTGTGTATGAATTAAGAAATCTAAGTAGCATGGAGACAAGGAGTGCTGATGCAGAAGAATTTGCCAATGCCATGCAAAATTTGTATGAATAGGTAAAGAAGAAACTTGAAGAAAACACCATTGAGTACAAGCTAAGAGCAGATCAAAAGAAAAGAGAAGTCAATTTCAGTGTTGGAGACCTTGTTATTTCTCACCTTAGAAGAGAGAGGTTCCTAAAAAGGGAATACAACAAGCTAAAGGTAAAGAAAATAGGACCATGCAAGGTAATAAGGAAGTTTTCAAATAATGCATATGAAATAGAATTGCCAAAAGGAATTGGAATCTCTCTAATATTTAATGATGCAGATCTATATCCATACAAAGATGAAGGACAACCAACCAAAGAGACTGAAATAGGGGTAGATGAAGTTATCCAATGGGAGCAAAAACTACCAAAGGAAGTGCCAAAGGAGATTGAGAGCATTTTAGACAAGAAAGTGGTTAAAAAGACAAGGGGCAAAGAATATTTATAGTATCTAACTAAATGGAAGAATATACCAACTAAAGATGCAACATGGTTGACTACAAATGACATCCTTAAGCTAGGCACAAGTGTAGAAGAATTGATGAAGAAAAAAACAACTGAAGAATACTTCTTTTGCTCCTTGGAAGAATGATGCAGGAGCATCTTCATGCTAAGAACGTATTTATCATGTTCTTGGTTGAGTTTTGGCATGTCTAGGTGTAGTAAGTTGGTTTCCCTCCAATTTTTAGTTTTCAAATCTTCAAATTTGTCTAAGTATCCTTTAAGCATAAAATCAAGTTTGTTGGGCGAGATATTGAGTGGTTTGAGCTTTCCAATGTTAGAAGAACTATTTTATTCATTTTTGGAGGTTGTTACATGAAGCTTAGGATAGGATTGAATATCTAAGATGAGAAAATATGGTTTTGATAGGTTATTTTAATGAAAAATAGGGGATATGTATATTGGCTAATGAAGGAAGGGTGTAAGAGGGATCTGTAATGCATAGACAAACACCTGATATATATTTTCTGGTAATATTAATAAAGTGTGTCTTCTCTTTGAGTGAAATTGACTGTTTGTTGTTGATACGCAAAGATTTGAATATAAAACCAAAAAAATGTTTGGTCTATGACCAATCATATTAATTGATGCACTTGTGAAGATTTTACTACTAGGTTGTATGTTATTGCTGGGTCATTCCAAAATTTGGGTCGTAGTGGAGTCAAGTGATGGTTCTAACCTAGGAGGATCACCTAGCTATCAGGACTTGTTGGATGTGAGTCTTATTTGTGACCAATTACTCAATCCCTTTATATAGGCTATTGAAACTTCATACTTTCATTTAGAATTAAACACGCAGAGTCTAGCCAGATAGGCCAAAAAATCAAATTTTCTCTTTAAATCTAAAATGCTGTGTTGTCTAAGAATATATGGGTTTTTAGCCTTATGTCACATGAGTAAACTGTCCAGAGAAGAAGAATCTAGGTGATATTTTTGTGTGGATAAAATGTTTTTTCAAAACATATAATATGAATCCTATTTGCAGAGACGTCTGTACTCCATTCCCTATTTGTAGTTTGATGTCTGGCACCATTATATTTTATCAAAACATATAGCATGAATCTTATTTGCAGAGATGTTTATATTCTATTCCCTATTTGTAGTTTGAAGCTGTTTAACACACACACACACACACACACACACACACACACACACACACACACACACACACACACACACACACACACACACACACACACAATGTTTATTTTCCCATTTTTTGAAGGAAATATATAATGCAAATAAGATAAGAAATAAAAGTAGAATTAAATATAAATTAGAAACTTAAACTTCAATGATAGAGAAATAAATAAAATAAAATAATTAAAACACACAACAAACTGAAGTGAAATTAGCCTCCTTCATTGTGATAAAACATGATTTTCTCTTTAAATGTAGTGGATTTGGCTATTAAGTATTCTCTAATGAAAAGGGAATTGGGTAGCATTTTGGATTGTAAGAGACTTTTGATATCTTGGATTCACTTATGAATCTGATATCACTTCTTTACGATAAGTGAGGATGGTTAAAAGTGATGGATTACATGTATATTTATATGTTTTTAGGAGGTTGATCAAATGGTTGAGGATAATTTAAATATTTTGAATTATTTAAATAATCAGTGGTGGAGAATTAGTAATCATCCATGAGGATGATGACCAATTCCATAGGTTGAGAATGAATGGGAGTTTGTTGATTGAGTCATCAAGAAAGGGTCAAACTAGTTGAAAAGCTAAGGGATGACTCACAAGGTGGTTGAGGAAGTTGATTAAGTGGTTGGATGAGTCAACACATGGTTGAGATAAATGTGGAAGATTTTTTGATGAGGTGGAAAATCTATTTTTATTAATTAAATCTAGATAAAATGTGTGCATAATTGATTAGTTAAAAATTATTTTATTATTCAAAATTTGAAAGGAAATGATGTTAGTTTGAATTTGAATTAGGAGAAGAAGAAGAAGAAATAGAATGGTAAAGTGAATTTTGACATTAAATTGTGAAATTTAAGTATTTCTACATTTCATCCTCTTTGAAATGGTGTTGTGAATCAATACCATTTCAATTAATAGTAGAGAAGGTAGAGTGTTGATGATTGAGAAGAAAAAGGTTATCCCAGGTGAATGAAAATGACAAAGATTATTCCCCCTAAATTTTTTGTGTGGGAAAGTAAATGAACAATATAAAGTAATTAAAAATTAAATTATAAAGTGGTGACAATGAAATACATGAATAAATTGAAGTACTAAAAATTTGATACCCTACTTTCACAATTAAATCATGTGTAAAATGATTTTCCCTTAGTTCTTAAAAACTAGATAATAAATTAGAAAGAAATATTTATTTTTCATAAATTGCACACTTAGATGGTTCTTAATAGTTAGGGGTCACATGAGCTAATGTGAGAATGATATATCTCTATGATATTAACATACATGCCATAAAATTAAAAATAAAAATTATCCTATGTGATAAAATTTTACAATATTGATAGTTATAAGCATTGATAAATAATTATAGTAATTTGACTAATAGATGGCTCAAATTTGCGTGAAATGACTTGGATGGATAATGGTGGCTAAACATACTCTAGATACCCCATGTTCTTAACTGTTACCTACATAACCCATTTGGGGATATAAGGCTAGATGTAGTTTTCCTAATGTGGGAAGAGATGTGAAGTGATGATATAATGTAAGATAAACCAATGGATGTTATTAACCCACTTAATATAATGATTTTACATTGTGAATGGATGTGATGATGTGTTTATTTTCCCCCAATAAATGATATATTAAAGGAGTGTATTTAAAATTGATATATATTAAGATAAATTTCATACTTTGAGGCTCCCCATGAATTAGGGTTCATAGGAGAAGATGTGGGAATGATATATCCCATTGGATATATTCAAGCATGGATTAGTTGAATAATTTAATAATTAAGTGAGTGATGGATTGAGGGATAAATTATGGATATTTTGAATTTTTTTGTCCTAATTGATTGATGTGGGAGATTGAATGGAAATACTAGGAAATGATTGGGGATTGTGCAAGAATAAACAAAGAAGTTAATTGATTACATGGATTAATGATGATGGATCACATGTGTTGATGTGGGTTTCATACACACTAAAGATATTTAGGTATAATATAATGGTTTATGATTTAAATGGAGAATAAATCCACTCTAATGAATGAATTATAGGTATGTGGTCAAAAAAACCTATTGATGTAATAGATGGCAAGGTATGCAGGTTATTGACAAGGGTTTTAGATGGAGGTATGGTCTCTAAAGGGTCGTGAATCCCTACATGAGTTATATGGATGGATGGTTGTATTTGGATATTTATGGTATATGTTTCTTCATTGATTTCAAGTGGCATTGGTGATGGAAAAAAGGTATAAACAAGTCAGAGTGATGGAACATATTGGCCTAATGTACTTGGAGCAATGTGATACTTGTAAGGATGTACATGGGTGTCCTAGATAGATGTTGTATGGATGAATGGAAATTGGTATGATGATGTTTGACTTGTTCTTGATGTGTTATATGCCAAAGGTTTGACTTCATGTGGCCTTCATGAGGTATGTAGGTTAGTTTCTACCTTGTAGGCTTGATCATGCATGGTTACCTATAGGTTTTTTAAGTCCTATGGATTGTATGTCATGGTATGTAGCCCAGTATGCTTTGTATATTCATGTTTTAAATGTATAGGATGTTTATGAGTTAGATATATGGGTTGCAAGAGATGGCTAATGATCTGCAAGGTTGCTTGGCTCTTGGCCTAGTTGGTCTAGGTGGGCTTATGAGGCTTTGTGAAGGGTCAAAGGGTGTTTATAGGTTATTGAATCTTGTGTTAGCATGGGAGATGGTTAGGAAAGTTTTATAAAGCATATTTATGAGGTATAAGTTTATATAGGGAGAGAGGAAGTCAATAAAAGTCTTCATATGCGTGAGAGGGTGCTCGAATGGTGCTTTTTAAGCTTGAGAAGAAAGTTCTCACATTCATGAGGTCATGCATACTTTTCATGGGGACATGATACATTTGGATAATTTGGAGAGGGTTATTAAGAAGGATATATAGACATTATTTCATAGATTAAGGTCTTATCCTTTATGAATTATTGTTAAGAAGGTAAGCAGGGTTTTATGTATAAAATTCCTAGTCTTAGACCTGATGTTGAAGATATTGATTTTAAGTACTCAAAAATATGGTTGATGGATATTATGATGATTTTATGTTTTATATTACTCCTGTAGGATTATGAAGATGTGTTTATTTAATCTTTACTACTTGTGGGTCCCACAAAAAATTGCTTCTTAATAGTGTTTTTGATATTGTGATAGATTTATAAAAGTAAATAGGTGAACAAATGGGTGTGTGAAGAAGATTGTGACTTTAATAAAAAATTAAATAAAATTTTTAGGAATAATAATTTCTTTGTGTCAAAGTTATAGGTCCTCAAAAATGTCTAGTCGATATGAAGGAAATGTTGGCATGAGTGAAAAAGACCAATTAGAATGAGAAGTGAAATTGGAGGGCCCAATCAGTGAGTAGGGATGGGTCTAAGCTCTTGGAGGTGATTTAATGGATGTATTTCCTCTATCCATGAGATTAGTATTGTTCCTAGTCAACTAGAGTTGAATGAATAGTTGACTCATAATTGACCATGATGTTTTTTCTAGTTAAAAGGAACCTATTTTGGATGATTGAGTTTGTTTGATAGGCAAATGGTTAGATCAAGTATTTCAGATGGTTGGATAATGTTGAGGACTTATTTAATATCCTATGTATTTTTTTAGGGTTCTACCAATCTTCTATTGGTCAAACATAGTATTACAAGTGGAGCTATGTTTCATTTGTGAGATGTTTATGATATTTACTCAGGGTATGGTATAGAAAGCTTGTGTAGATGATCATGGATGACCTTAGGAGACATAAATAATTTTTACTAAATTTTTATAAAGAGACATGGCTTACCATAATTAATATTGCTATATATACAAGGTGATTTATGCCTTTTGTGTGCATAAATCAAGCTAGACAAGTAAGTGTGTATGCTGATATTTGAAGACCTTTTATGAAGGTTGTTGGGGGTCTTGGTGACCAATGTTTGTATCATATTGATTAGAGGAAAATATCATTAGACTTGGTATATATATTTTATTCTATTTAATATTTTTATTAGATTTATGAGTACATACTTCTATATGAGCAAAAGATTTTGTGAAGGGATTATTGCTTGTGTTGAAGAGATAACTTGGTGTTGGTGACTTATGTGGAGTTAAAAACTTGGAGAAGAGTGTTATTTCAAGGTTTTTCTATTATATTGAGAAGTAATTAGAGTTTAATAAATGTTCATTTGATAGGTGTTGTGTTGGTTTTCAACATCTTAGGCAAGTTGGTGCTTGTCATCTTTAGGGGTTGGTGCTCCTTGTAAAGTGGGTGCTTCACTAAAACCTCATGTTTATGATCATATTATGGGAATATAATACATTTTTTTATAGACTTGAGAGTGGATTTTCTCCCCTGTGAGGTTTTCCCACATAGATCATTTGTAATTGTTACATTCATTATTGTTATTTGATTCATCTATCTTTCATATTGATGTGATTGGGTAAGTGGATTCAATAGTTTGGAATTGAATTGAATTATTATTAACCATTGATTCACCTCCCTCTTAGTGGTATGTAATTCCATCAATTGGTATCATAGTAGGTCATTTTTTGTGGCTTAATAGTTTGAAAATTGATTCTAAGTTGCAATAGCAAGTCAAGGAAGGCAAGGTAGTTTATCTTCCAAATAATCTCTATCTTTTAATGGTTCTAATTATGCCTTTTAGAGTTCAAGAATGTAGATTTTTATCATGTCTCTATGATTTGATGTTTGGTAGATTATTGTTAATGGATATGTTGTTCCTACTATTTATCCTACTAGTGCTACTAATAAGAAACTATATCAAAGTAATTCAAAGGATATTAATGATATCTATAGTGGTATATCAAAGAGTGAGTTATCAAAAGTCATTCACTATAAAAAAACTAAAGAGATGTGGACTAAGTTAAAGACAATCTGTGAAAGAAACTCAAAGGTCAAGCTAGCAAAATTAAAAACTTTTAGAAGATAGTTTAAGAGTCTCAAAATGAAGGAGGAGGATTATATGGAATCCTTATGGAATAGAGTGGATGATGTGGTCAATATGATCAAGGATCTTGGAGAAGATTTCAAAGAGGATGTTGTTGTTCAAAAGGTCTTAAGATCTCTATATTATAGGTTTGACTCTAAAGTATCTATAATTGAGGAAAGTCATGATCTTACACTAATGAATATGGATGAGATTTATGGATCTCTCATAGCTTATGATATGAAGATAAATGAAGATAACCCTCATAATAAGGATGTTTCTTTCAAGGTAGAGAACAAGCCTAAATAAAATAAGACACAAAATAAGGGGTCTTAAGGAAAAAATGCTATGTTAGATGATATATCTAATGATGATTTAATTGATTTATTTGCAAGAAATTTGAAGACTAGATTAGGTAAGTATAGAAGTAAGCTTCCTTTTAAGTGGTTCAACTATGATGAAGTAGGTCATTTTTCAATCAAATGTCCTCACAAGCATAATAAAGATGAGGATGAGGATCAAGAAGAAGGTAAGAAAGGTTTTAAGTCTAATATAACTAAGAGACCATTTAGGAAGTTTGATAACAAAATAAAGTTCTATAAGGACAAAAAGAGTCTATACACAAAGATGGATGATAGTGACTCAGAAGCAGGTGATGGTAGTCAATCTAATAATAGTCATAATGAAAGTGAAGCTGAGGATGATAAATTCCTTTTCATGGTAATCAAATTAGATGATTAAGGTGATTATTCATATCAAATTAAAGTAAATTGGAGTGGATCAGATGAAGAAGATGAGAAATACATTCCAAACTATGAGAGTGAACTAAACATTTCTCTTAAAGATTTGAAAATTGAAAGAAAGGTATGTAAAGGTTTGAAGGCCAATTTAAAAGACTATGAGGTTCAACTCATTATTTTTGAGGCTAAGATAACTGAAGATAATAGGGAGAATAAAGGATAAATCATGTTATTAAATTACAAATTGGAGTCTATATCCTCTAGCCTAAAAGGTAAGGAAGAAGAGTGTTTCAATTTGATTATAAAAAACATGTTTTTAAATGATGAATTGGAGAAATATTTGAGTAAGGCTAAGTATTTTTCCAAGTATGAAAAAACACAAATGATCTTGATAGTCTGTTGATGAATCAAAAGTCTTTGAGTGATAGAATAGGTCTAAGTTGTATTGAGAAGCCATTAGTAGTATCTCAAGCAAAGGAGAAAAGTGTTGAAGAGGACAAAGATAAACCTAAAAAAATCAATACCCAAGCTGAGGGTGTTAACTACAACAAGGTAAGACAACCTAATTCCATAAATCATTTGAACTTTAATGGATAATATCATATTTGTCATGAATTTAGTCATAAGGCCAATGATTGTATGTTGAAGGCTAAGAAAATTAATCTGTCAAATTTTATGAATGAGATAAAATTATTCAAGTGTTTGGAGATGGAACATTTATCTAATCAATGTCCAAAGAAGATAAATCAAAGTGAGTCTACTCCTAAGAATATAACATGTTTCAATTGTCAAAGGACTAGTTACCTAGACAAATTTTGTCAGTATCAAAGAAGGATTGTATGTTTTAATTGCAAGGGATTTAATCATATTTCTAAATTTTGTAAGAAAAAGGGGGATCTTAATCAAGTCAAGACCAATTAGGCTCCACGTTTTCAAGAAAGGAAAGATAATGTCTTATATAGGACAAAGGAAGAAAAGAAAGTAATAGTTGATATATCTATATATCAGGATTGTGTGTTTTTAAAGGTGGAGAGTGCTTATTTCAATGAATAATTTTCATTATCAATTTATGTTTTAAATTAAGAGATCAAAAATAATGAGAATTTAAAGAAGGAAGACAATTATAACGTTAAGATAAGTATGGATCATTTTGTAGTTGTAGATGGTGATATTTCCTATACAGATCAATCATTGATAGACCTTGAAAAGATCAATTCAGTTGATAATATAGATCAATATATGGTGGAATCCTTATTTTTTTCCTATTCAAGTTTGAAAGAAGAGGAGAAATTTTCAAGAATAGGAGATCTAGTTATAGGCAAGTTAAATGAGAATAAGACTATGTTGACCAAAGCGGAAGAAGAATATGAGAAGATGTGGGACACTGTAGGTTTCACATTATTCTAAATCAATCTTGAGGTATTGGATCTCTCTCTATCTATGCTCAATAAGAGACTCTTTTAGTTGAATAAGAAAGATTATTTGTCTAAGAGGTATGTTCAGGTCTTTTGGTCCTAAAGTGTCATTTTGATCAATTTTTGATGTCTTCGTTGACTAATGATTTGAAAGAGAAGGAAGAAGTGGTTTATATGAGGTCTTGATGAATATTGGCATGAGTCATTTACAGGTGGTTTGAGGTCTTGATGAGCTTAGATATGTGTTTTATGATCAAAAGTATGAGTTCACCATTTTTGGTAGTAATGACTACCTAGAAAGTGCCAAAGTTGCTCATATGATGTTCTAAGCTAAAAATTAGTTTTCTAATAAGTGATTAAAGATGGTGTTGGTATGTTAAAGAAGGAAATATAGGTTGGAGATGCTGATAAAATTCTAAGATGTGATTTTGACCATTTGGTCAAGGTGCTTGCTATAGGTTTTGGTTTGTATGCACAAAATGTTTAGTTTCAAGGGTCACTTGAAGAAATAAGATGTGTCATGAAGATTGGTTTGTTCAAGAAGGTTTACACATGTGTTTAATACATGTTTCAAGTGGTTTCACAAGTGGATTAATGATTTTGTCTAGGTGGAGAATTTTGAGTGGTTACGGGCTTCTCCTCTCAAGAGCATGTATTTGGTGGTGTAAAATAAATCCTCATTCCCAAAGGTGTGAAGGCTTTAAATTTGGAATGGAAGTGATTTTTTATGGTCTCCAAGTGTGGTATCTATCTTAGGTGTCTATGTTGATAAGAGATTGACTTTTGACCAATTGTTACTTTGAAGGCCTATTGATTTGGGCATGTTTGGAAAAGTGGTCAAAATTTGGATTTGGATGCTAGAAGATTAAAAAGTAGTTGAATGGACTAAATGGGTATCTAAATAAACTTTTATATTAGTTTGGAAGTGATTATATCTCATTTTATTCAAGTTTTAGCTCACTAGGAGACATAATTGGCTAGTAGGCTAAAGAAGGAAGTATGCTAAAGAGGATGAGTTGGAGGATCATTCTCGGCATGATTGAGGGGTCATGATAGTGGTATTAAATTATAAATTTTCATGGATTAAAGTGATTAGGGTAGAGAGTTATGAGCTATGTAGTGGCCAGATAGGACTACAAGGGGTCTAAGTAGGCCTAGTAAGGAAAATGAATATTTTTAAGAAAGTTTTCAAAATAATCTTGGAATTTTTGTTTATAGTTGAACATGTTGGCCTATTATAAGTATGTTTTAGGTATGGTGGTGTGATTGAAGTTCCCTTGGTGGTCTGTAGGGTGCCTTGAGTGCAAAGGTATGTAAGCTTACATAGTGTTGTGTTACTCATGTTGTTTGAATTTATGGTAGCTATTATTGGATGTCATATAGGTGTGCATGGGTTATGTATACTGATGGGGAGCATTCAAAGTGGAGCAAGGTCCTAAGAGGAGATATTTTGCCTTACAAATTGGTGATAGGTCCAAGGATCTTGATGGTTCAAGAGAACTTTCTAAGTGAGAGTATCTTCCAAGGGGGAGTTGTGCCTATTTGAGGTCTAAATGGTCCATTTTTAGAAGATTTCCTATAGGTTATTGTGTTTTCATGAGTTTCTTATAACTCATTTTATTTTTTTCTATGGTTCCTAGTTTTGAAAAGAGTCCATTTTGTCATTTTGGAAAAGGTGAAGAGAGAAAATGAGTGTTACCATCAATGAAAAAGGGAGATATTATTGGGATATTGATGGTAGATGTGTTTTAATTGATTTCAAGTGGAATTGGTGATGATAAAATGGTCTTAATAGGTCAAATTGATGGAACATGGTGGTCTAATATACTTAGAGCAATGTGATACCTACAAAGATGTACATGGGTGTCCTAAGTGGATGTTATATGATTAAATAGAGCTTAGTATGATGATTTTTGAAATTTTCCTAATGTGTTCTATGCTCAAGGGTTGACTTCATGTGGCCTTCATGAGGTATGCAAGTCATTTTATGCCTTGCAAGCTTGATCATGTATGGTTACCTATAGTTTTTTTAAGTCCTATGGCTTTCATACCATGGTATGGAGATCATTATTATTGGAATATTAATGTTAGACATGTATAGGATGTTGAGAAGTTAGATAGATGGTTTTCAAGTGGTGGCTAGTGGTCTGCAAGGTTGATTGGCTCTTGGCCTAGTTAGCCTAGGTAGGATTATGAGGCTTTGTGAAGGGTCAAAGTGTGTTTTCATGTTGGTGAATATATTCTTAGCATGGGATATGGTCAAGAAAGTTTGGTCAAGAATATTTATGAGTTTTAAGTTTAGAGAAGGAGAGAGAAAGTATAGAAAAGTCTTCATATATGTTAGAGGGTGCTTGAATGGTGTTTTTTGAGCTTGAGAATAAATTTATTACATTCATTAGCTCATGTAGAATTTTTGTGAGGAGATGATATTTTTGGAGAAGGTGGACATGATTCCTAAGAAGGATCTCAAAACTTTATTTCATGGAATAAGTTTCTATCCTTTATGAATGATTGTTAAGAAGGTAAGCAGGGTTTTATGTGCAAAATTATTAGTCTTAGACCCAATGTTGATGATATTTATTGTAGTTGCTCAAAAATATGGTGTATGTATAGGATGATTATTGAAGGTTGTAGAGGACTCCTCTAATATTTTTAGGATTTGTTTAGTTAATCTTGATTATTTGTGGGTCCCATAAAAAAAGTGCTTCTTAACATTGTTTTTGATATTGTGAGAGATTTATGAAAATAACTAGGTGAAAAAATGGGTTTGTGATGAATATTGTGACTTGCCTCAAACATTAATGAAAATTTTTAGGAATATTCATTTATTTGTGTCAAATTTTTAGGTCTTCAAAGATGTCTAGTCGATATGAAGGAAATGTTGTCATGAGTGAAAAATACCAATTAGAGTGAGAAGTGAAATTAGAAGGCCTAATCAGTGAGTAAGGATGGGTATAAGATCTTATAGGTGATTTAGGGGATATATTACCTCTATCCATGAGATTATTATTGTTCCTAGTCACTTGAAGATGATTGAATGGTGGAATCATAATTGACCATGCTAGTTTTACTAGTTAAAAGGAACATATTTTGGATGATTCAGTTTGTTTGTAGGGTAGATGGTCAAATAAAGTATTATGATGGTTAGAGACTTTTGAATACTTATTGAAGATCCTTTTTAGTGTTTTTTTATGGTTTTACGAATATCCTATTGGTCAAACATAGTCTTACAAGTGGAGTTATGCTTCGTTTGTGAGATGTTTGTGATATGAACTCATGATATGGTATAGAAAGCTTGTGTAGATGATCATGGAAAACATTAGGAGACATTAATAACTATTCATAAATTATTATAAATAGATATATCAAAAAATAATTAATATTTTTATATATAAAAGGTGATTTATACCTTTTGTGTGTGTGAATCAAGCTAGACAAGCAAGTGTGTGTGGTGATATTTAAAGACCTTATGTTAAGGTTGTTAGGGGTCTTGGTGACCAATGTTTGTAACATATTGAGAAGAGGAAAATATCATTAGAATAAACATATTTTTATGATTTTATTTAATATTTTATTAGATTTATGAGTACATATTTGTATATGAGTGAAATATTTTGTGAATGGATTGTTGCTTGTGTTGAAGAGATAGATTGGTGTTGGTGACTTGTTTGGAGTTGTAGACTTGGAGAATAGTGTTATTTTAGGGTTTATATATTATATTAAGAAGAAATAAAAGTTCAATAACTATTCATTTTACAGGTGTTGTGTTGGTTCTCAACATCTTAGGCAAGTTGGTGCTTGTCATCTTTTAGGGTTAGTACTCCTTATAAAGTGGGTGCTTCACAAGAGCCTCATGTTTTTTATCATCTTATAGGAATTTATTCCATTTTTATTCATAATTGAGAGTGGGTTTCCTCCCCCATGAGTTTTTCCCACATAAATCTTGTGCAATGGTTACATTCATTTTTATTCTTTGATTCATCTATTTGCATATTGATGTGATTGGTTAAGTATCTTGAAGAGTTGGAAATTAAATTGAATTATTGTTAATCACTAATTCAAACCCCCTCTAAATGGTGTGTAATTATATCAATTTTATAATCCAAAGTGGTTAGGTCTCAAAAAAAACTCAAAAGAGAGGGAAAGGTAAGGCAAAAAAAGAGACTTTAGGGTTTTCAAGATCCACTTCCCTGGATGGTTTCTAAATGGATAAGCACTTTTAAAATATATTCCTACTGCTAGAATAAATTAAACACACAAAATAAAACATGGCTAAGAAATATAAGGAGATATAAATGTAGGAAGCTCACAAGACTTAGTCAAAGGTTGTTCCTTTTAGAGTAATTATTGCAATATCTTACTCAGGAGATTGTGACTTGGGCTAGTGAGGTATCTAAGGTAGATTTGCAAACACAGAAAGAACTAAATCAAAGAAAGTACTCATACACATTCATAATTATGAATAAATTGACTTAATTATCCTAATCAATGTAATTTACCAATATTTCAATAATTTTTACACTTCTAGAATTAGTACATCAATCAATATAATTAAGAACTCATTCATATCTTTTGTAAACTAAGGATTATTGACATGCATAACCAAAGAAATAATGTATAATTACACAAATAATGGATATAAAATAATTAAATGCATGAATCTGATAATAAATATTACTTCGTTCCTTTTGTATTCAAAATATTTTTACCCCACTCTGAACTTGTGGATTACAATTTTATATATAGACTTGCGGAAGGGGTCACCTCATTTTCTAGTTTCATGAAAATCCATTTACATGTGATAGTTAGAACATAATTTCTAATTATGATCAAAACCATATAAGAGTAAACTCATAAATATCAATTAGCCATAAGTTGACCTTTTAAAAAAAAATGCAATGTGTGCATGTGTACAAAATACAAGAGGTAACCTTTTATAATGATAGCTCAAAGTATAAGTTAATTATAAATATATACACCATTACAAAATTTAACATGCACAAAATATTGTCCTTGCTAAGGTTGCATCATCTAAATATCCACATGTATTTTCATAGGTGTTGTGGCTGGGGTAGTAGAAGTAGAAGTTACAGATGTGGACATGATACTTGAAGTTGTTACTTGAGACTTATTCTTCTTTGCCTCATTCTCATTATAGCACTTATCTTCTACATCATGTTATTGTCGTATGATGTTCAAGTTAAGTAAAGAGGGTTGATGGATTGTATTAACTTGGCTAATGAGTTTTGAATGTTTAAACTTCATCATCTAGAAATTATTATTAAATATTTCCACCTCAGTGAGCTTTTTAGTATAACTTAACTTAGCTTCTATCTCATTTAATGTTAAGCCTTATAGACTCTCTTTGAAATTATCGATTGCCTCCTAAATGAATTTATTAAAATTGATCTTCCTAATAAATTTTCCTATGGTGTCTTTCACTTTTGATAACTTTAGATCATCCAAAATTTGAAGAACATGGGCCTCATGTGTTTGATATTAGTGTATTAAATCCCTAATTGATTTCTTCCCTTTCTAAGTTATAGTCTAGTCAGGGAGTAACCATGAAGATAACACCCTTTTAATTGTGCATTTTACATTTAACTATAGTAATGTATGCTTATCAGATTATGTATTGGGTATGCGTAGGGATATATATATTTGGAAGTCATCTCCCAAAATGTAAGTGATGAATATTTTATTTCTAAAATGATGAAGGCATCCTATGTTATCTCACTCAAAAAGAATAGGTCATGAGGAGGTCGATGCATGACATCACCTTTGGCTTTGTAGCAATGAAATTTAACCTTTGACATATGAAGGCCAATAATTCATTGATGAAAAACTAATTAGTGAGTGTCATCTCATCTTATATTGAAAATGTATCCACATAATCCACTACATCTCATAACTCTGAATAATTAGTGTATCTATTCTCAAATATAGTAGCATTAAATAATATATCTATGAACTCTATATAACCTTTAATTAAATAAAGGGATGGTGTATTTCCTCCTCATATTTCATTGCATGAATATGCCATTACTATATGCATGTCCTATGTTGTTTTTAGTCTCCTTCTACATGCTACATATGTTGTATGATTAAATTCACCCTGGATTTAATCTTCGTTTTACTCGTAGTGATTTCATAGGTAGTATCAAGGGCTCTTCATAGAGTGTGTGTTAGTAATTTGATTTTTTAAGGTCAAATTACTATCCCTATCATTTGAAACTTTCCTAAAAATGGTCATTAACCCTTTGAAGCTGGTCAAACTAGTCATTTGTGGCCTTAAAATCACTAATTTTGGTCAAAAAACCTTGAAAAATAGATTTTAAATGGGTCATTATCATTTTATAATATATTTTAATATGTTCAAAAATATTAAAATACCTTAATTTCTAAGTCTCAAGTTATGAAAAAGTCATTTGACATGCAAAATAGCCCAAAAAGCCCCTAAATTGACCCACACATGCCAATTTACAAGTTTTAAATATGAAAAAAAGATTAAAAGTTTTTAATTTTGAATGATTAAAATGTTATTCTTCTCAAAATTTCAATTTCAAGTGGTGAATAGCTTTAATTGGATTTAAAAGGCAAGAATTAGGCTCTTTTTATTCATTTCACAAGTATAGTACGGAAAATGGTTTTCATACAACCAAGGTAGGGGGAGTCAATTTTATACCATTACCAAGATTCAAAATAAATTTCATGGTGATTCATGGCCATACAAGCCCTAAAATAGCCTTGTATTATCACTTGCTTAGTTGGCATAAAAAGACATGCCTATAGGATTGAGAGTGGTATGGATTACTAGAGGAGAGTACATGTCTTAAATTTTGGATAAAAGAACTAGACTTAGAGGGCTTCCTAATTGTTTAAGGGGTTATTCAATTGGCTTCTCTAGTCTCATGAAGCATCTAGTTGAAGATAGGTCAATTTTTGTTCATCTACAACCAGAAAGGTAATCAATTTTCTCCATTTTCTCCTCACCTGGGTAGAGTTTCAAGGAAATTTTTTTTTTCTAGAATCTTGAGGACTTTTTCTACCTTTCCATGGTATCCTTTAGGTGTTATTTATATAATTAAAGGTCAAACAAGGGTCAAAAACTTGACCAGTCAATCTGAAGTGTAGTATGGGCTTCACAGGTGAATTGTACAGTCTTTGAAGAGGAAGACAACCTCAAATTTTCAATAAATTTGTGTGTTTGAGGGTTTACATCATTTTTTCATGATTTTCAATCATAATTTTCAAAGGTTCACCAAGTTTCATGGCAAATAAACCTATCTCCATGCTCTCAAAGTGCTTAAATGGGTTAGTTTAACATTATTTAAGGTTTTTAAGGAAAACTATAATTCAATTTTGGCTTATTTCCCTCCTTCAATGGACTTGAAAGTTATATGGAATGATGATCATGATTCCTTATTTTCATTTGATTCCTTACCATGGTCTTGGCATGATCCTTCACCTCCTTTCCCACCGCCATCTCATCCACCTCATCTCACTGCCATACTTAACCATTTTACATTATTTTCAAGCTTCTTGTTTATCCCATCACTTATCCATTTATAGGCATATCACCCTTCTACATGTCCCTATCACCTAGTTTCATCAAATGAGTCAAAAGGTTAATTAGAAAACACCATCAAGCATGAGAAGAGGATATAAGCCACTTGAGAGCACAAATACAATCATGTAAAAAGACAAATAATAAGATTTTACAGTCAAAAGGTGAGAATTGAAGGTTCATCTTCTATGTTCAAGGTTAAGGGATACCTTCTTGAAGGCCTAGGTGTATTTAAGAGGATCACTCTTATAAGAGGCAGGAGGGTGAAAGATTACCATAGGCATTAAGGGTAGATATATCACCTATCAAGCATCAAACATAGTCAAAATGATGACCTACAATAGTCTATCATTGTCATGAATGTACAAGAAGAACATAAGCTAATGAGATAAGTGAGGATCTCTCCATCATGATCTATTCAAATGACCTCATTAAGAGTAATAAGGAATGAATAAAAGGGGATCGAATTAGGTTTTGGTCTTCATGAAATTCCTATCATTTTCCTTATCCATACAATGGCAATTAATTGCATGAGTTCAGTCATGGAATGCCATATGGATCTTGCTTAAAGGTCAAACACCATAGTGAAGTAAAAGACATGTGAACATTCATAGATGGATTAAGGTTTTTAACTTCTTAAATATCCATTCTTGAACATAGATAGTTATATTCCTACATAGAGTGTACCCAAAGGCATGTGCTTGTCTAGGGAGGCTTATTTGTATGTTAGTTGGACTTTGAGAAGCTTCAAGTACTAGGTTTTGATCAGAAAAAGAAGGAAAACATGCTTGGTATAGAAACAGATTCTTACATGAGTGGAGACTTCTTGAATCATGGATTAAGGGTTTACGAGATTCAAATAAGTACCTATAACCAACACTAAATGATGAACTACAACCCTCAAAAGGAAGGTTTAGTGCCAATTATGCTTAGATAAAGATCAAGAAGTGTTGCTTCATTGTGCAGGGACATTTTGTGTGTGATAAAATGTTATCATAAGATTTGAGATAAAAGTGTTTTGTAATAGTGTAAACTTCATTCAAAGGGACATCACTACCTAGAATGCACATATAGGTATGTAGGTACATTCACCTATAGTTGAAAGGTGTTTGGTCATCAAGGAGACCTCATGGAGGTTATAAATCTAAGACCGTACCAAGTCAAGAGTATTAAGTGACAATACTTATTTCAAGAACTAAAAAAGAAACAAAGGTGAGTTTCATTTCCAAATGCTAACCTTAGTTCCCTAAGCCACTATTATATAGGCCTAGTGTTACCAAAACCCTACAAGCTTGTGCCTTATGAGGAAAGCCTACTTGGTGGAATACATGGACTCTTAAAGCTCAATATAATTAATTTTATCAAGTCATAGACATAGTAAGTAATGAAATTATAAAGAAGGAAGATATTTAAGTACATAAAATTCATGGAGGGCTATTTGAGAAAGGTTGTTTGAGGAGGAAAACTGACCCTACAGGTCTATGTCACAGTCATAAAAGGAGGTCTACAACTAGGTAAGGTGGGTTTTGAAGGCATGGAGACTAGTTTAGTTCAAAAAAAGGATTGGATATATAGATCTAATATAAACAAAGGAAGAATTGGGTAGATAAAAATTTCATGATAGTTTGTTCAAATATGATAGCCCATAGTGCCTAATCAAACCCGACATGCCTAATGCTTAGTCAAGGTGGTGGGTGATGATCATCTTAAAAGTGCCTAAGTTAATATTTGGATTAATCCAAATTTCAAGGATTTTAAGGAGTTTAAATATATTGGAGTAGAATATCCCCCCAATACCATTCTATAATAAGCTTAAGGGGATATAACTTTCATAATGAAGGAGCTACAGTCTAGTGGCTAAAGTAGTGTGTTGGGGTTCCCCAATAAGGGTTTTATGTCTTTATGAAAAGATGCATTTTCGAAGTATATTTTTCATTCTTAGGAATCAGGTATACCTATTAGAATTCTCACACTATCCAAGCCCTAAATTCTCCTTTTCTCAATCCGTATAGGGGCCATTAAGTGAAAAAACACAGTCAAGTACTCAAGAAGGGTTGTGATCATATGGAGAAGATTGTGTTTTTGGGAATAAATTTACATATAGAGGATATTTGAAATTTTAAATATATATATGATTTATAGAAGTGATATTTGAGGTTTATCAAGCATATGTACAGTTAAAAACATAGTCATATGCTTATAGAGTGTGTGGTCAAAAACATTCATGTAAGGAAAAAACCTATGAAAGTGATGTTGAAAATACTATGTAGTCATGGAAATATAAAAATACTTGATAAATAAATATAAAATTATATTATAATGAATTTTTTCGCTATGGTGTAGACTTGTATGAATTTTGAGATATACCATGCCTAATTACCTTGTTTAGAGGTCAAATTATGCTAAAAATAAGGGTAGAGGTTATTTTCAAACTCTTGAAAGGAATATTGTGATAATTAATTATTAATTTAACCTTTTAATCCTAGATATACCATGAAAACACCTTTAGAGCACAAAAAACTAGTCATGTTTATCATAATCCATGCACAAGGGGCAAATATGAAGGGAATTGAGGATTTTGGGAGATAGACATGGAGTTTTGACTCCAAATTTTGTAAAAAGGGTCATTAAGACTTACATAATATTATAAAAAAGTTTATATTCTGCTATATGAGTGAAGATACTTATTTTTTTGTCATAGTCATTAGCATGTCTTTTGGAGATCACCATTGGAGTAGGCAATATTTTGACATGCCACAGAGCTTTCTAAGTCTAGGTGAATGTTTGAAAATCATGGTATGATGCTATTAAATAATAATAAAACATTTAATGAGTGTTAAAAATACAAATAATATGCAAACCATGCTCATATAGGCTTTTGCAAGTAAATAAGCATATATACCAGAAATGCATTTTTTGATGTTTCAAGCAAAGAGGACTTTTAGAGTGTTTTTATAGCATGGTAAAAGACCCACAATTATTTTTAAAATATTTTTTAAGTATTGGAAGAGTCATTTTAATCTTGGTGAAGTTTTTCACTTTTTGCAGTTCTAGGCACCCTTCAAAGGCCCCTTTTCAGATGCTAATAGCTTTCACCACATGAGGAGTTTGGCTAAACAATCTTAGTATGTTTTGATTAACCATATTTAATTATAATTAATTAAAAATTTAGGTCATTTTGGGTTATTTTATTTATGAACAATCATTAAGAGCATAGGTAGCCCAAAATGCAAGCAAAATCCTACAAAAAAATTTCCTCCATGTGGTAATTTTTCATATGTTTTGTATGGGAGCACAATATTTTAAAGGATGTTAGGGGGTAAATGTTATATACATAAGTGAGAATATTTTGTGATTTTTATTTCTATGCTTCAAGAATCATCATTTTGAAGATTCATCTTCAAAACCCTCCTAAACCCTCCAAAAACTAGTTTTTCAAAAATTTGATTTTATTTACATAAAATAATTATGGATCAGCATAAAAAATTTGAAAAAATAAATTAAGCTCGGAGAGGATTCTATAAATTTCATTTTGACATATACAATTGTACATATCCGGGCATATATCATGTTTTTATGGAAAAAATAATGTAGAATGAAGTACGAGATAGCTCAATGAAATATAATAAATGGATCTTGAATCCTAATATGTTTTAATGATATTAAAACATTAATTTGATCATAAATAATCCTATAAGGTATCTTACCAACTCGATCAAAATGGCCAGTCTATAAGAAACTTGAGCAAAATGGGCCTAGTCAACCTTGTTGACTGAATGGTAATAATTTTCTCATCAAAATAACATATATTGTGATGACATAAGTTTTTTAAAGTTTAATTAAATTTTTTTAGGTTTAATGGTGTTTTATTTTAGGTTCCATGGAGTCTAAGTACTCAGTTTGGCTTTTAGGCATTTCTACCCTAGTAGGCATAATTGATCAAGTGTCAAGTTTTACTTTGGCATTAAGAGATAAGATCAAGGTTTTTAAAATGAGTTTCAATTCCATATATCTAATATCCACATAAATATTCATGCATATTTTCAAGATTCAAGTGCCACTTCAAACATTTTCAATTCAAAAGGAGTTAACTAGTCCTTACTAGTTAGCCAATTCAATGTCATCTCATGTAATAATTATTGCTTCTTGTTCCATCTCGAATTCAAATAAATTCAAGTATATTTATTCATCTAATATTTTTCATATATTTTCATATAAAGAATATTTGAATTTTCAACATGGCCCCACCTATCTCCTTTCTATGCCAAGATTGAGGATCATGCATGTTTTGAGGACTTTTAAGATATTTTAAGGACTTGATTTAATTTTTTAAATGGATTTTATCTTGAGTTAAAAAAAAAAAGGCTAATACTTGTCTCCATTCTATGCCACTTTGGGCTAAAAGCTTTGATTATTTATATATGTTGGCTTTATAGCCATTTTTTAGATCTATCCCTCTCTTGGCAAGTCCAAAATCTAGCAAAATTGAGTTTTGTAACCTTTTCAGATAAATTAAATGAATATTTTTAGATTCCATTATGTTGGTATAGTGTATTTATGTTAGTTTATTTGCATATGTGGTAGATATTTATCCCTTGTCAAGTCCTGATTATTACCTAGTTACTAGTTTGTCAAATTATGTAGGTCATGTTTAGTGTTTGATGTCTTTTGGCTGAGCATATAATAGATATAAGTGGCTTGTTAGTGCCTCTAATTAATAATATTCCATCATTTCCCTCATGCTTTGATCACTAGATAAAACCTCTTCATGAAATATTGATGCATAGGAGATATTTAGAGTTGTATATTGAATCTTTACTTTTCTAATTAGTGTTTTAAGAGCTCAAATAGAGTGGATGAACCAACAATACAAGTGTATCACCAATAGTAAAGTAGGATTTCCCTTTTAATTTCATTCTTATCCTTTTCATCCTAATAATTAGTAGTTCAGTAAGCAGTGTAAAGTGATACATCAGAGAAGCTAGCCTAAATAACATCTAGAGGTCTAGTTTGAGTTCAAGTGTCCCATAACTCAGATCATTACAATGGTAGTCTAGGTGTGAAGCAAAACCTCTTCATGAAATATTGATGCATAGGAGATATTTAGAGTTGTATATTTAATCTTTACTTTTCTAATTAGTGTTTTAAGAGCTCAAATAGAGTGGATGAACCAACAATACAAGTGTATCACCAATAGCAAAGTAGGATTTCCATTTTAATTTCATTCTTCCCCTTTTCATCCTAATAATTAGTAGTTGCATAAGCAGTGCAAAGTGATACATAAGAGGAGCTAGCCTAAATAACATCTAGAGGTCTAGTTTGAGTTTAGGTGTCCCATAACTCAGATCATTCCAATGGTAGTCTAGGTGTGAAGGTTTTAGAGCCAGATCTACCAAGCCTTTAAGTAGGGTACTATTTGGATAGCTAACAATAGGATATAAAGATACTTCAAGGTCAAGTTTGTTGGAGATCAATTAAGGTTTTAATTCATGCATATCATATATATAAGATTTTTTCATTGAATAAAATTTCATGTTGTATAAATGCACAATATTCAATTAATTTTCCCTATATAATTCAAACATGTTAGTTCAAGCTGGTAGGGTGTTATAGAAAATTGATATGAAGTATTTTAACTTTATTTGACTATGTAAAGCATGCACTTTTTTAATAAGTAATCGGGTATTCAAATTTTGTGTTAGGGACTGGTAATTACAAAAGACTTGCAACAAAAAGTATAAAACGTATTTTTTATTAGATAAAATTTCCACCAGAAAATCCCATAATATGTTTGTAAAGCTATTAGTTTATCAAACAAAATGTCTATGACAAAAAGTCTAAAAACCTAATTTTTATCAAAAAAAATATCTATGGAAAATCTTATATTAAAAATGTCTAATAAGAATGAATTGTTTTAAAGAAATTATTCAGACAAAACTTCCAAAAAATACTAATTCTTATGAAAAAAAAGTCTTAAAGACCTGAAGTCTAAATAGATGAAATGTTGAAAACAAACTAACACCAAAAATCTATCAGACAGAATTCCCAATACATAAAAACTAAAAAGCAAACCTATCAGACAAAATGTCCAAACAAAATGCTCAAACAAAAAACTAATAAGAATGAACCCTAATTAAATTCTTCTCCATTACATAAGTCTCAAATGAATTTTTATAGTCTAGAACTCTTGAAATGAATTACTTTAGTTAATACATAAAATTATTATATGATTACCATGGCAAATTTTCTGAAATATGATGGCTTATTGCATAAGCATATAACAAAGAGGTTCAAAAACAAGGCTAGAATCTAAAAATTAAGGCGGGTCTCCATTTCCTAATGGGAAGAAAGGGATGTTGGGTACAATAAATGGTTACTTATAGTGGGAATACTCTTGATTATTCAAGAACCTAGAATTCTAGTTAGTAATCCTCAAATCAATCATGAAGTGTTTCATAAAAGAATGCTTAAATTCAAAACATGAAAGAGATTCTTAAGTTGATTCACATAACATAATTTATTTCCCATCCTTTGGATCTATGTGTGTGAAATGTCTATTTCATTTAACCCTTGCTTTGATGAGTTTTTTAAAAGCTTGATGAAGTTTTAGGTTTCATTATAGTGTCTATTAAATCTTGAAAATGAGGGAGGCTTAGGTATTGCTCTGCTACCTACTAGGCATCTATAGCCCTAATAGAGATACCTTAGGATCCTCTTCCTTTTTCATTGTCTTCTATTAATAATGGTGCATGGTACATTGACTTTATTTCATCATGTGAGCCTTTTTATTTGATTTGATTTTTTTTCTCTTTTAAACTCATTATTTCTTTTGTTTTTATTTTATTTTTCAATGAAAAAGAGAAGATATGGAACTCTAATGAGCTATTATAGTTATAAATAAATAATTACTAAAATTTCCCTAATAGCCACATCTATAGCAATCATTATCACTTTTGACAAGTATTTAATATAATAAGTGTTCTTGATCTAATAAAATAGGAAAAGCTTCTAAATTTGTATGAAGTACTTTGAGTGCAACTTTCACATACTCTGGAAAAGTATTCAATTGTGACACATTCTAGAATGGTTCATGATTACTTACCTTTGTTGTGAAGACTTAAAAATACATAAATACACCCAATTTGTCAATAGGCCTCAAATTACTATTCTTTTTAATTTTTCCCCTTTCTACAAGTCTATTTAAACATAAGCTTAGTTGGTTTCGAGTTTAGCTTGGTTATGATCAAAGAAAACACAATTCACATTATCAGAGAATTCAAAAAACAACTAATCTACAAAGCAAGAAATCTAATCTAAGAAAGCAAGGAACTCTAAGAAGGAAGGAATCTAATCTAAGAAAGTGTTAACATAAACTTATCCTACATCTACATTTGTTTATCCCTCATCAATAAATAATATCTACAGATGGCACAAACCTAAAGTAGTACTTCAGAAACAATCCATTGACTATATATACAAGTTCATTGCCTTGTAGGTCCTTTAGACAAAATACATTATTGCCCATGATATCTAAAATCTGGTATAGTCTAATACACACTAGGGAAAATTTATCATGATGTCCTTGTTTCTCATGGAATTTATCTTAAAGTAGCACTAGATATGATATCTTGAATGCTTTGCCTTCACTCTCTTATCAAACCACCTCTTGACCACATCTAGGTGTTTCTTGAATGTCTTTAAGGCCTTATCCCTTGAATCTTTCATTTCTATTATGTCTATAAATCTTGATTCTATTTCATTACATGGTTCTACATAGTCTTGCATGCACTGATAAGTGGGTAAATTTAGTATAATTTGGAACATAGGCATGTGTCCATATAACACTAGATAAGGTGAAGATTTAAGGGCTTATTTGAATCTCATTTGGTCTCCCCAAAAATCATACTTTAATAAATTATGATAGTCCCTAGGTTTGTCCCCTATTGATTTCTTAATTTTATCTATCAGATTCTTGTTCATTGATTCTTCTAGTCCATTTCCCTAGAGGTAATGGTTAGAAGTTAGCTTGATAGTAATCTGGCTGTCATGTGCCTGATCAATAAATTCTACTGATATGAAATCTAGTCCATTATCACAAACTAAAGAAATAGGTGTGCCAAATTTGGTTATTATGTGTTCTTCCAAGAAATGAATCACATATTGTGATATGTAATTCTTTGTGGCTATGGCTTTGGTCCATCTAGTAAAGTAATTATTAGTATTAAGCATAAATTTATGACTTGCTAAGGAATTTCTATTGATGATGCCAAATAAGTCTAAACCCCATTGGTAAAATGGCCTTCCTTCAACAACTAGATATAAGGGCATTTCTACAAGTACTTCTGTTTTGGCTAGAGATTAGCATTCATGGCATGTTCTAATGTGAGCATGAAAATATTTGAAAACTATTGGCTAGTAGTATCCCATTTTAAAGATATTATGGGCTATGGTATCTCTAGAAAGATTACCATTACCTATTTTCTAATGTAAGTGTTCTAAAATTTCTTTAGCTTCCTTTACAGATACACACATGAGATAAATGCCTTCAAATTTTCTTATGTAGAGAACTCCCTTCTTAATCATGTAATCATTAGCTTTAATTCTGAAAGCTCTACTTCATTCTCTATTATGTTCACATGAATAAGTACCTATAATCAAATATTATATAATATCAACATACCATTATCATTTGTATACTTGATCCTCATGTATATATTCAATGGTGACATGTGGATCTAGTTTAGTCATGATTTTATTGATGTCTTGACTTCAAATGATTTTTATATCAAATTATTTCAACTTTTTTATCCATTTGCATCGATGTTCCCCTAATTAATTATGTGATAGGGTGAGATTAATAGTGGGATCAAACGTGATGGTAATGATTTTATTCTTTAAGAAGTAATGCCAAAATTTATTCATTGATTTGATAAGGGCCAAAATTATTTATCGATTATAGATTATTTGAGTTCTACATATTTCACATTTATGCTCATAAATGTGATTGGATGCTTGATACCATCCCTCTTTTGTGTTATGAAAACAACATTTGTATGTTTTGAAGTGAATAAATATAAGTACAAATATTTATTAAAATTTGGATTGATTAGTACTAGATCCTATGATATTGCATATTTTATGTCATGGAAAGACTTTTGGGCTTCACCTATCCACTCTATTTTGACATCATGCTTAAGCATGGCATTTAGAGGCCTAATAATATCTATAAAGCCTTAGATGAACTTCCTTATGAAGTTAATCTTTTTGAGGAATTATTTAATCTCCTTTCGATTTGGTGGTGTATTCCTTAAAATTCCTTAAATTCTATATAAACCAATGGTGATACCATCCTTGGTGATGATGTGTCCCAAGAGATTGCCCTCAATCACCCCAAACATGCTCTTATTTGGGTTTAATGAAACACCAAACTTTTTGCATATCTCAAATATGGACTGGAGGTTACTTATATGATCATACTTGTTGTTTGAAACTACCATAAGATCATCCATGTAGATGATTATGCATTTTCATGATACTCCTTTGAATACGTGATCCATGGCATGCTAAAAAGTAGCCCCTACATTTATCAGTCCAAATGTCTTCCCTTTATATGAGTAACTACCCCACTTCATATTAAATGTAATCTTCATTCTATCATTGGGTTACACTAGTACTTGATTATAGCCTAAAAATCCATCCAAGAAATACATCATTTCATAACCACTTACTATCTATATCACCTCATCCATAAAATGTAGGGGATAATTATCTTTTTCAAAATAATTATTTAGGTTCCTAAAATCCACACATAGTCTTATCTCACCATTCTTATTTGTTTTTGGGACCAAATTATCCACCTAGGTAGAATGTCTTTCTAGAAAGATGATTTTTGCATTTAACAACTTCTCCACTTCTCTTTGGATGAGAGGTTACAAACTATGATCAAATAGTCTCTACGTCTACCTAAATGAATTATGGTTTGGATTCAAGGGAATCATATGAGTATTTACCTATGGGTCATATACATTCAAATCCTAATATGTACAATCAATCATGTCCTTATACCAAGTGATTAAGTCCTTCATTTAATGTCTCTCTTTTGGGGTGAAATTGAGACTGATATCAACATAGTGTGGGCTATGTTCATCTCCTAGATTTTCTCTTTTGAATTCCAATTCATTAACCTTGGGTTGCTTGATTTTCTGATTTTTATAGTCTATATCAAATGACCTTTCCAAAGAGACAAACCCAGTTGGGATGTGATTTTTTTTGAGTTGGAGAATACCTTCCCTATCTGGTTCTTCTTGATTGAGGTGATTAATATCCTTGTAATCTATAATTTAGGACTCAAATTCCCCTAAATTGGTTATAAACTAACTAATTTATTGGTCATCATAAAAAAATTGGAATTTTTTTACGTTATCAAGAATAGAAGGAGAAGGCACCAATTCAATGGAGAACCTTTTTACCTTAGATTCTTATAGGGGATTCAAATCAACAATAGTAGTTAGTGAATTGGTAGCTTGATTTTGATCTTTGGTAAGGGATACTATGTTGAAAGATTACAAGCTTTCAATTAGGTCCCATACTCTATGTTTGTATCTTCTTAAATAAGATAAATTTCATTGGCATATGTTTTTGAATTAACTACTAGCTCTAAGTCACCAAATACTAATATTTGTTTTACATTGTTCGTAAGTGTAAATTGTAAATTGAGAATTAAAGCCTCATACTCATATCTATTTTTAGTGCATGGAAATTTCAATCTGTATGCTACTAACAAATTTTTACCTTATGGATCAATTAGCTCAATTCCCACACCTGATCATTGCTTGGATCTAGTGCCATCAAAGTGTAAAGTCCATAGTTGTTTGGAACCTTAGGTTTTTTGGCTTATGTACTTGATTATTAATATTAAAAGTAGAAATACTAAGGTTAAGAGACTCATACTTTACCTCTTCATTCTTGACATTATATTCCATGATGGGATGCTTCATTCTTGACTCTCTATCAATTCTGATTTGACTTGTAACTTCTCTCCATGGTAGTCATATATGATAGAAGTCTATAGAAAGATATATGTCGAGTGTTGTGGACCATTCTCCACCTAAAAGTAGTCCATAGCCTTCAGGTATATCAACCATTAAGATATCAATGGTCATCTGAATGTGTGGTTTGAATTCTACTTCGATATGCACGTCCCTTAGTTCACAAACTATAGGCATTACTATCTTGTCCAATCGTGAAACTATCTTCTTTGAAGGGCTTAGCATTAAACCAAGATTTTGACATATGAAAATAGGCATGATAGTTATAAAATATCTCTAGAATAAACTAACCAATTATGAATATTCTTATTGAATGCCTTGATAATCAATAAAAAGGGTAGAACTTCAGGCTTGCTCTTATAGATAAAATTGGTGTTAGATGCTTTCAACTTATCCATAGATGTTTTTGATCTCTCCATAGGTGTCTTCCCAAAAATAGACCTATATAACAACTCCTCTTTTTGGTAATATAAGCTAACTCATGAAGAGATATATTTTCTTTGATCTTCTTCATGTCTTGGACAATGTTATATCCTCCCTTACTACATTCCTATTGGCCATATTTTGTCCCACATACCAAACATGCCTAAATGCAGTGTATTTTTCAAAGGATCAAGTATGGAGAAAGGATTGGATAGGATTTTTGAATGAAATTAATAGACCAAATGGATCATAAAAGTTCAAATCTTTTGAAACACTTTGAGATTGTTTAGAAGTGTATCTTGCAAGTTTCTAAGGGATAGGTCTATGGTTACAAAGATCAAGTATCTGAATAGACTTCATAATGTCTAAGCCTTCAAAGATCAAGCTATAGTTTAACCATAAGTGTGGAGGAGCCTAGGAAGTAAAGCTAAGTGTCAACCCTTTTTAGGTAAAGCCTTAGGAAATATTTTGGGTTTTCCTTTTGCTAAGTTCATTTCTTTTTGACCTTTTATTTAGCTAAGTGTTATTTCTTTTAGGATATTTGTTTTGGGTATTTTGGTCTAAGTGTCAAGAATTATTTCAAACATTTTTTCTAAAACAAAAAGCTCGAAGGATCATTCTCTCATAAATTATACCAAAAAAAATCCCAAAGGGTCTTTTTCAACCAAAATGGTCCATTAAAAAATCTTGAAGGGTATATTTTTAAAGCTAAGTGTTAGAATTCTTTTGGGAAAATTATCCACAATTCTTTTGAAGGCATAATTCTTTCAGGGAAAACGTTTGACAAAAATATTGAAGGGCACTTTTTCAAGAAAATTGTCCCAAACACTTTTCCCAAAGGGTATTTTCTATTGGAAGTGAACCAATAGAAGTCTTGCAGGGCACTCTTTTGTAGCAAAGTATCCCAAACACTTTTTTTGAAGGCTAATTTTTCTTCATCAAAAGGTTTGAATTAGAATTTCTGAAGGGTCTTTTATCGAGAAAATAGTCCAATACAAAAGCTTAGAAGGGAATTTTAAAATGGTAAAGGGATATTTAAAAAAGGTTAAAGAGAAATTATAAGGCCATAATTACTTTAGGAAAATTATCCCTTGACAATTTCCCTAAATTTCAACTTCTTTTGAATCCTTTATCCAATACACAAAACCTGAAGATGAGGTTCTGAATGGAAGGAGTCGAAGACCTAAATTGTCTCACAAGGATTTTAAGACACTTTAGGCTAAGTTAAGGTGTAAATTACCATTTTCTAAGGACATGAAAAGATTTGCATAGCCCCCATGGGATATCAAGAATTCATGGAATGGATTAGAAGTGCATGGGATCCATTTGGTTCTTAATTGTGTTCATTGAGACACTTGGGCCTAGTAACATAAATTCTAAGCAACCACTTTATTGATATCACCATTACCACATGTGAATGAGTTAGAGAGAACTAGTCATATGTGTTTATTCACATTTTTTCCTAGATCATATACACCAAGTTTTAGGTCCTCCACTAAAGTACATCAAAATTTAGAAGGGTCCAAAGTTGGCTCTTTAGTCACTTTCTACAAGTTTTCCCATACTTAGCCATTTTCAAGAGGTTCTAGTAGAGCCAAGTGAGCATCTTCAAAAAAATATATCTCACACATGCAATAATTATAGGGGGAAATGGTCATATGGGTTTATTTATACTGGTTCATAGCTACTACACACCAATTTTTTGATCATCCACTAAAGCACAGTAGAAGTTATGCATGTTCAAAGTCATCTCAATCATATTTATCTAAGTTTTCCATGCCTAGCCAAATAAATTAGACTATCACTAGGATATCACGTAGACACATTTGAACCAACTAACTTATGTATTCAATATCTTCACTTAGAAGACTATTAGATCTAGTAGATAAAATAGGTTCATTCCTTTTGGCATTAAGATCATCTAATAAAATTTTGGTTCTGTCATGACTTTTGTGATTCAAATTATAGGCCTTCAAAGGTGGACTTGTAACATAAGATGTTCATACTGACATCAAGTTTGAGCTCAATCAAAACCAACTCTTTTAAGCTTAAATTTTATGGCTATGAAAACATCATTGATGGTCACATGAATGTCATTTGATAGGAGTGAGGACATCAATTTTAAGATCATGAACTAGTCATTAGATTTCAAGTAGTGGGTCCTAACAAATCAATGGTTGGAATTTGATCAAGTATTCAAATATAATAGTGAGTGTAGGTTAAATGGGTTAGTGAATATTGAGAGAAAATACATGTACAATATGTGTCAATAATGCATTCAAATTGTATAAGATCAATGGTTGATGTTTGATAATATAGATCAAAATAAATGGAGTGAGATGAGTCAATATGTCAACAAGCCAAGTTAGATTTTGATGACTAATAAAAATAAAGGTGTGCATAAGTGACTTATACAAATGTTGAATGGTCAATTTTTGACCTACACAAGTAATCATAAATAGAACCGAGATTGGGCTTGACCTGAGTTGAACCAAGATAAACAATAGGGACCACAAATTACCAACAAGGCTCTAAAGAGATAGATTAGATCTCTTAGACCTAATGTAAGTTAGAGGTTGGCAAGTTGATATCTAAATGGGTCTAAGAATCAAGCATAGTATGGGAAATGATAGGAAAACTAAGAAACTTATACTAATTTTCTAGCTATGGGATATACCTATGATCTGGATATGAAAGTGGAGCAAACAAGTGACGAATGTAAAGGGTTTTCATCACTCAACATAGCCATAGTCTTAATAAGTAGTTACCTAAAAGAATAATTAAATTATTTGGTCATATCTATGTGTATGATTTTTTATCCTCAACTGAGAGATGGCATGAAGGATCAAAGAAAATGTCTAGTATTAAGAACTACAACTAGGAGCATTCAAACCATCCTCAAAACTTATATGGACTTTCTCACTCAAAAATCCTTAGGCAATGTTCTGATTGATAAAAAAGTGGTAACATATTCATTCACTAAGAATCAAGATGGAATCTTAGGTTTAATTAATGACCCAAGACAAAGTGTTATTTTTCTAATGGTATGTTCCCACATCCTTTATCTCTCTCCCTATTCTCCTATATATCTTGGTCTGATTCCCATTGAAGGAGTTCTTAGATTTTAGAATTTAGAATTTTATTTTCTAAGACAACGATACTCATTTAGACTCTTGAAAAAGTGTGCTCATTTGATATGGTTAAACCCTATCAAAATATTATAAGAAATACCTTTGAAGTAATAAGATCAACTCATTACCTATATCTTATCTTTAATCAGTGCTTAGTATGCTTGTGTATGGTAAATTTGTTAAGGAGATTATTCCTAGTTTTTTGTCCTTCTACTTTCATCTTTGAATATGTTTTCAAAATAGCTAATAGGTCTAGACTAGTGTTCTACTTGGAACCTCTTCTATGAAATATTTATGTAACTAGTGAGATTGTGAGGTTGAGTAAGCCATAATTGTCTTTTAATGATCTAGTGCATGTTTAAACTTATATGAGTCTCCATTCAACTTTGGTGCATCACCATTTTATCTTTCTTAGGATCCCTTATCCTCTTTCTACCAATTTTATTCATGAATCATTTGTTTAACATTAGTTTAGGTGAACATCAGGAGGAAGTTAGCCTTCTGTAGAGGTCTAATCACATCATAAGGTACCCATAGCCTAGGGTTGTTCCATTGTATAGATTAGCTAGAGAGAACCTCAATAAACCTCTCTAAGGGTGAAAATTAATTCTATACCAATTTTTGGTATGCTTGGTGGGACACACTTATTTTAAAAGGAATATTAATCAATTTTCATGTTGGGATGTTAGTTTGATCAAATTTATAGCAGTTAAGCTCCCAAACAATAGCATATATTGATTCTAAAAGGAAGAATCAACACTTTGGTGTAGAGCAGTAGATTCATCTCATGCCAAAGGTGACAAGAAGATTAGCTTCAAGAGGTATTCCTTTTGAATTTTTTTAACTACCTTTAAATTTAGTGAAAAGATTATGATTTGCCAATACTAATCCATATCAGGGAACTTTTGCTCCAAGATAATTTCCAAGGCCTAACCCTACAATAATCCCTTCACTAACCCTATATATCCATGGAATGCCATAGAGATTTTACAACTTTTAATCACCAAATCCCTCTAGCCCTTAGTCACTATGATCCTATCCTAGTTGCAACCCTTAAAAGGGTTGCCTGCTACACTAGGGACCAAGTTATAACACCCTTTGAGCACCTCATAGACATACCCAAATTTTTCAATATTCATAATGTCACTAAGGAGAATATAAATATTATTTTGTTAGCTACTTATTTCAAAGGAAATTCCCTAGATTTTTATAGAGGCCTTATTTCTAATTTCATTCAAACATGGGACCAACTAGGGGAAGCCTTGTGTAATATATTTGAGGATAAACGTGATTATTTATCACTTGCAAAGAAATTAGCTACCATTTCAAGAGATCCTCATGAAGTCATGAAAGACTTCAACATAGGGTTCCAAAAATTTTGGGATAGAATCCTAGTCATAGTTAGATCAACCCATAACATTACCTTCCAATATTATTTAAAGGCTTTAAATAGTGACACAATAGTGATGATCTAATCTATGGGATGAAATATACTTCTAGATTCTTATGAGATGGCCATCAAATTAAAAGAATGTTTGGTTTAAGCTAGAAAGCTTACACTGAGACCACCAATGCCCTTATTTCCAAAATTTAGACCACATCTTGTTTTTATCCCTGCATTGGATGTTATTCCTCCTATGGCAAAAATTGCTTCAATTCCTATACCAAAACATGAGAAAGATTCTAATAGTGGATATAGTGATTCACTAGAGTAGAAATTTCAATAGCTTAAGAACATGTTTTAGTCCTTTGGGAATGACCTAGTAAATGTCAAAAGGAAATAGGCTTTCAATAGGCTTCATCAAAGTTCATTTCAGCCTCAACAACAAGCCTTATTAGGTGGCCATCAAATCAAAAAAATGTTCAGTTCAAGATGTCAAGCTTACACGCATACCACCAATGCCCTTATTTATTGAAATCAGACCACCTCTTACTTATATACCTCCATTTGATGTTATTCCTCCTATGCCAATAATTTCTTCAATTCCTATACCAAAACAAGAGAAATCTTCTACTAGTGGATCTAGTGATTCACTAGAGTAGAGGAACTTTTAACGACTCAAAAACATGTTTTAGTCCTTTGGGAATGAACTTTTAAATGTCAAAAGGAAATAGGATTTCAACAGGCCTCATCAAAGTTCATTTTAGCTTCAACAACAAGTCTTATGAGGTGGCCATCAAATCAAAAAATGTTTGGTTCAAGCTGGTAAGCTTACACCCAGACCACCAATGCCCTTATTTCATAAAATTATACCACCTCTTATTTATATCCCTACATTAGATGTAAGTCCTCCTATGCCAACAATTTCTTCAATTCCTATACCAAAACAAAAGAAATCTTCTACTGGTGGATCTAGTGATTCACTAGAGTAGAACTTTCAATAGCTCAAGAACATGGCTTAGTCCTTTGGGAATGACCTAGTAAATTTCAAAAGGAAATAGGCTTTCAATAGGCCTCATCAAAGTTCATTTCAACCTCAACAACAAGCCTTATAAGGTGGCCATCAAATCAAAAAAATGTTTGGTTCAAATTGGCGAGCTTACACCCAAACCACCAATACCTTTATTTTTTGAAATTAGGCCATCTCTTACATCTATACCTCCATTGGATGTTATTCCTCCTATGCCAATAATTGCTTTAATTCCTATACCAAAATAAGAGAAAGCTTCTACTGGTGGATCTAGTGATTCACTAGAGTATAAGAACTTTCAACAACTCAAAAACATATTTTAGTCCTTTGGGAGTGAACTAGTAAATGTCAAAATGAAATAGGATTTCAATAGGCCTCATCAAAGTTCATTTCAGCCTCAACAACAAGCCTTTCAATAAAATAACACAATATATAAGGGGAACTACCAAAGCTAGGGCTAAGGTCAAAACCAAGGACAAGTGCAACATGGCTATAATAGGTAGAATAATTGTAATCCTAATTTTGATAGTGCTTCAAACTCCTTGGTCCCAGTTGAAAATAATGTGGCTCAATAAGTACAGGGTACCATGTATCCTTTGGTCAACTTATTGTCCAAAATATTGACCTTAACTAGACCTTCAATGATCAATGGTAGTAAGCTACTAATTTTGGATACAACCAAGCTCTTATCACCTAAAATGTAGAATGATGACCAAACTAGAGGATCCTCTACAAGGTCAAGGGTTTAATCAAGGACCAAATTAGTTAGATGTTATAATGATGAGCTATGAACAACAAGAGTGCTACATATACAACCAGTAGGCTAGTTCTATCCAAGCCTATATTCTAATGGAATCAAATAAAATATTTAAAAGAAAGAAAATGGATGGTAACCAAGAAGTAGTCAAATAGCTTCCTACCATTAATCCTTCACTGATAAAGTGAAATGAACTTGTTATCACTCCAAAGGTTCTAGTACATCTAAAAAATTAGAGCCAAGGGAATTATTTTGTGTCCCAAGGCTCACAAGTTTAACAAATAATAGTGATGGATCCAAAATCATAAATGAAGGTTGGTGGTTCATCCATCAACATTGTTGAACAAATTAAAATGTCAAATGTGAGTGTGCCCATGTGAGATATGTTTTCCATGCCTAGCTAGGTAGACATCCTTGAAGAAGGAATGTCAACGATCATTGTTGCAAACAAACCACCAGGAAAGGTGAATTAAGTTATCACCAATAAATCTAAAGGGCCAAATGAATGACAATTAAGTAAAGTAGCCAAGCCTCCTCCCTTCTACATCTCAATGATCATTGGTAACTCTCTAGTCAATAACTATTTAGTGGATAGTGGGGATAGCAACTCACTAATGCCAAAGTCCATAGTCAATCATTTTGGTCTAGAATATGATCCATAGTCTAAAGGAGTACTAAAAATTTATGGTTCTTTTCAAAAATATGATCCTATAATCTTGATCTAGTATCTTGGTGGCTTAAGATGTATTGATATTAGATGTGCCTCCTCGCTTTGCACTATGATTATCTAGAGAGTTCATAGCAAAAATAGGGGCTTATCTTATAACAAACTGGTCTTATATGGAAATTAAGATAAGATATGGGGCCAAAGTGTCAATCAAATATGATCCCATTACACAATTCCATATAAATCCCTATGGGCCAAATAATGTCAACATTAATTTCACTATTACTGATGAGGACAAACTTACAATGGGGTAGGAGTTAAACACTCATCCAAAATAGGTACCAAACATGTTCTTAAATGAGCTATGGAATGATAGCTATGTGGTGGACCCCTTAGAAGGTGATGAATAAAGAGACTTGGGTGTCTAATATTTGCATGAAGAAAACTAGCCCATGTCATCCCTCATGAGGCGTCAAGAAGATCCTACTAGTCTATGGAAGCTTTTATTTGATGGCTCAAGGAGAAAGCATGGGGTGTGTGTAGGTTCATGCTAATATGCCCTTTAAATAATAATTACTTTTCTTCATATAGGTTCCAAACCAACTGTTCTCATAATGTAGCATAATATGAGGGTCTCATATATGGCCTTTAATGGGCTAATAAGATAAGGATCAAGTAGTTTCAAGTCTATGGGGATAGTGAATTGGTTGTACACCAAGTTATAGGCTGGAATGACACTAAGAAATGTTTAATGAATTAATATAGATATAGAGTGTGGAACCTAATTGAGGACTTTGAGGGTTTCAACATCCAATCAATGTTGAGAAGCCAAAATTCACATGCTGATAGACTACTAGCTATGGGGGCTCATTTTGACATCCCTAATGAATTGAAAATAACCAAGGTTCAACCAAATGTAAAAGTGGTAATAAGGCCATCAGTGCTAGATAAAAAGTCTCATTATTAGGTCTTCAAAAATGATAAACAAATTGCATGTTTCTTACAATAAGATTAAAATTTATCCTCCTTGATAAAAAATATAGCATCAGTATGGGGAGCATATTGTTTAATTAAAGTCTAATAATTTTCCTAAATGGCTAGTCACCCTAAAAGGAATCTTTCATGAAGGGGACCATATGGGTAAGGATAAAGCAATGATGTCAACTAACAAAGAGAAATATGAAAGAGTTCTTATCTTTAAAGACAATCTCCTTAGGATTGAAAAGGTAAGCAATGAAGCTGAAAGACATCCCTTCATAAAAATTTGTAAGGAATATGCATACGTATTTTCTTGGTAGTATAATGAACTAAGGGGATTTGATCCTAATCTATACCAACACACAATAGAGTTGGAAGCCAATGCCAAGCCTATCAGGAAGAATTAGAGGCCCATAAATCCCAATATCGAAGAGCTCATGGGAAAGGAATTGACCAAGCTTATTGAATCTAATATCATCTTCCCAATCAAGAAATCCTCATGGGTAGCTAATCTATTACCTACTAGAAAGAAGAGTGGGGAAACAATACTATGTTTTGACTTAAATGATATTAATAGGGTCTCTTTAAAGGATCATTAACCTTTACCATCCATGGACCAACTCTTAAAAGTAGTTGTTGGTTCAGAATGCTTCTCTCTCTTAGATGGATATTTAGGTTATAACCAATTGCTAGTGAGAGAAGAAGATTGGTACAAGACTACCTTCACCACTAAGCGGGGACATTTTATTACCAAAATATGCCTTTTGGATTATCTAATGTTGGGGTAACATTTCAAAGAATAATGTATATGTCCCTCAAAGGACTACTAAATCAAATGGTTTTGGTCTACTTGGATGACATTATAGTCTTCTCCAAGATTGCTAGTAAGCACATGGATCATCTAAAGTTGATATTCTAAATATGTAGAGAGTATAGGATCTCTACAAGTCCCAAAAAATGTGTGTTCTCTATGTATGAAGAAAAACTATTGGGTCATATTGTTTTAAAGGAGGGATTGTCATTAACCCTGATAGAGTAAGATCTATCTTAGCCTTATCCTTACCAAATCACAAAAGGGGGATCTAGAGATTCCTTGGGAAGATAATTTTTTTTATAAGGTTAAAACCTAGGTTTGTAAACCTAGTCAAGCCTATCATTTCCATGCTAAAGAAGAGCCAAGTGTTTATTTGGTTTGATGAAGGCAAGGTAGCTTTCGAAGCCATCAACTAGGCCATTACCTAAGCACCTTGACTCTTGGATCACGATTTCTCCAAGGACTTCATCTTTTACACCTTTGATAATATTGATAACATATCAACTATGCTGATGGAGAAGAATGATTAAGTAATGGAGTAGACAATTGCCTTTTTTAGTCAAGGGCTAAAAGGATATGAGGTGAGGTACACTTTCATTGAGAAAAAGGTTCTTGAAGCATTGATAAGCCTCAAGAAGTTTAGGCATATGCTCTCCAACAATAGGATCCATCTTATGGTGTCTCATCCTAGAAATAGGGATTTCCTCTTTAACAAAGATCTGAATGAGAAGAGAGTAGGCTAGATCAAAAAGGTCATGGAATATGACATAGAAATCAAGGTTAACAAGCTAGTCAGTGGAAAGGGATTGTGTGAACACATGGTGAATGAAATCTAAAGAGATAAATAAGCCATTTTCCTGACCCAAGACAACTCATAAGTAGGTACACCTCCACTTTAAAAGAGTTACCTTTAAGATATTGATCACTTCTTAACAATAGGAGAATGACCCCAAGGTTTAGATAGAGCCAAAATAAGGTATTTTAGGATTCAATCTATACCTTATTCATTAGTTGATGGTTTTATTTTTAGAAAGGACCTCAATGGGCCATAGATGTATATATGATGACCAGGTGACCAAAATCTTGGAATAGTTATATGATGGACCCATAAGAGGTAATTTTTAACCTAAAGCCATAAAAACAAAGGTAATGAGGGATAGTTATTACTATACCAATATTTTCAAGGATGCTCATGAATGGATTAGAAAATTCCAAAAATAACATCCCTTCCACTCAATCCTATTTAGGTGGAGAAATCTTTCATGAAATGGGGGTTAGACTTCATAAGGAAAATCAATCCACCATTGTGTGTAGGGAATAAATGGGTGCTCACGATAACTAAATATTTCACCACGTGGATGGAAAACATTGCCTTGAATGAGGTTAGTGAAGTTGTAGTCTTAAATTTCTATGATAGCCTCATAACTAGGTTTAGTGCCTTAGCCACCATAATTTTTGATAATGGATTTCCATTCCTTGGTATGAAGATAAGTGAGTGGGATATGAAGATGGGAATATACCTCAACACCTATTCCAACTAATATACTTAAGGTAATGGATTGATAGAGTCCACAAAAAATAATTTCTAAGGATCATTATGAGGAACATGGAAGAGAATCAGAGAACATGTCACACTAAGATAAATATAGCCTTATGGGCTGATAGGGTGACTCCTAAAGCTACCATTTTTAATTATCCATATGTTATTGTGTATGTAAGGGACTCAAAATTATCTATCTACCTTAAGCTTCCTTAATTGGAATTCGCCCATCAAATTGAGTTGATAGAGGATGAGCCCATGAATGTGAGGATGATAAAACTAATGGATTTTGAAGAAACTAAGGACCTTGCTATGAAAACTTTGGAATCACACCAAGATAAAGTCTAAATGGCCTTTGAAAAAATAACTACAAGAAGGAACTTCAATTAAAGGGACCTCGTCCTCAAATAAGGCCAAACTAGGTAATAATACCAAGTTTGACAGCTTGTGGAGTGGTCTTTATTTGATCCATGGATATAAGGAACATAATGCTTTTTAGCTTACCCAACTGGATGGAGAGGTATTACCCATCCTAGTTAATGGAAGCTATTTAAATCCATATTATTGAATAACATTTCATCCATTATAACATATTGTACATGTTATAATAGCTTTATGATTTTTTATAAGTTCTTTCTGCACATTTCTTTTATGTTCTATGTTTCCTTTTCCAAAGTGCCTCAAGCATTTTTTTTATTTCTTTTGATCTTTGTTTCTTCAAGATAGGTTTAGCTTAGTTTCAAAACAAGATACTACATGCCCAATTGACTAAATAAGGAAAATGGTTTGGGTTATCAAAGCATAGCAGGCATGCTTCCTTATGAGTCACCAAAAATATTTGCCATTTTTCGGCTCACATACCAAATTTGCCTAAATGAAATGTGGTTTCCTAAGGATCAAGTATGGAATAAGGCTCAAAAAATATTTTTTGATTAAATTAATAGACCAAAGGGATCATATAGATTTCAAAGATTTTGAAACAATTTGAGCTTAATTAAAAGTGTATCTTTCTAATTTCTAAGGGATAAGTCTACAGTTAAAAAGGGAAAGTATTTAAACAAATTTTCATAATATTTGATCCTTTAAAGATAAATCTATAGTTCAAGCATAAGTTTGGAAGAGTTTAAAAATTAAAGCTAAGTGTCAAACCTTTTTAGGTAAATCCTTACTTAGGAAAAATTGGGGATTTCCTTTTGCTAAGTTCATTTATTTATGACCTTTTATTTGGATAAGTGTTATTTCTTTTAAAAGATTTATTTTAGGTATTTTTGGCTATGTGCCAAGAATTATTTTGGACATATTGTCTAAAACAAAAATCTCAGATGATCATTCTCTCAAAAAGTGTACCAGAAAAAGCCTAAAGGAACTTTTTTAGCCAAAGTGGTCCATTTAAAAATATTGAAGGGTATCTTTTTAAAGCTAAGTGTCAGAATTCTTTCAAGAAATTTACCCATATAATTTTCCCAAAGGCATAATTATATTGGGTAAATGTTTGACAAAAATCCTGAAGGGTCAGTTTCTCAACAAAGTAAACCAAACAAAAATCCCAAAGGGCACTTTTTCAAGATAAGTGTCCCAAACACTTTTCCTAAAGGGTCTTTTATATAGAAAGTGAACCAAATATAAGACTTGAAGGGAAAATTTTTAATAGTAAAGTATCCCAAATACTCTTTCATAAGGGTAATTTTTCTTCATCAAAAGATCTAAAGTAGAATTTTTGAAGGGTTTTTTCTAGAGAAAATGGACCAATGTAAAATATCCAAAGGGCATTTTTAAAAGGTGAAGAGCTATTTCAAAAATGTCCAAGGGAAATTTTAAGTGCATAATTCTTTTCAAAAAATTATCCCTCAATAATTTACCTAAATGTAAACTTCTTTCAGACATTTTGTTTGATATACAAACCCTAAAGATTAGGTTTTGAATGGAATAAAGAGTCCAAGCTCTCAATTTACTCACATGGCTTTTAAGACACTTTGGGTTAACTTAAAGTGTAAATTGACATTTACTAAGAATAGGACTAGATTCAGATAGTCCCCATGGGATACCAATAATGCTTGGAATGGCTTAGAAGTGCATGGGATCTATTTTTTTCTTGATTGTGTTTATTGAGACACTTGGGCCTAGTAATAAAAAATCTGAGTAAGCACTTTGATGACATCACTATTACCACATGTGGATGACTCATAGTGAATTAGTCATATGGGTTTTTTCACATTTTTGCATAGATCATATATGCCAAGTTCAATGTCATTCACTAAAGTTCATCAAAATTTACAAAGGTCCAAAGATGGATCCTTAATCACTTTCTACTTTTTTCCCCATACTTAGCCATTTTCAAGAGGTTTTAGAAAAGCCAAGTGAGCATCTTCATAAAGATATATATCTCACATGTGATAGTTCTAGGTAAAAATGGTCACATGGGTTTGTTAAATTTTGTCCTTAGTTGCTACATGCTATATTTTTTATCATCTAAAAAAGTGTAGTAGAAGCTATGCATGTTCAAAGTTATATCCTCAATTAGATTTCACTAAGTTTCCCATACTTATCGAAATGAACTAGACCATCACCAAGATGTCACATAGAATCATTTGAACCAACCAACCTACGCATTTAGTATCTTCACTTAGAAGTATCCTAGGACTAGTGACTCAATGGGTTCATTCATTTTTGAATTAGTAACATCTCCTAAAAGTTTGGTGCCTCCATGACTTTTGTGCTTCAATTTATAGGCCTTCAAAATTGGACATGGAACATAAGACATTTGTGTTGATGTCAAATTCAATATTGGGAAAAACTAACTCTTTTAAGCTTAATTTTATGATTGTATAAACATTATTGATGATCACATGAACATAATTTAATGGGAGCAAGGACATTAATTTGAAGATCATCAACTAGCCATTAGTTTTCAAATAGTGGGTCCCAACATATTAACGATTAGAATTTGATTGAGCATTTAGATCTAATGGTGAGTGGACGTAAAATGGGTAAATGAATCTAAATATAAAATGCATGCATGATAGGTGTTAATAGAATATTCAACCAGTATGGGATCAATGGTTAGCACTTGATCATGCAGATTGAAATAAATAGAGTGAGATGAGTCTGTATGTTAATGAGTTAAATCATATTTCGATGACCAATAAAAAAAAGGTGAGCCTAGATGACTTAGATGGAGTTCAAAGGGTAATTTATTGACCAATGAATTTAAGCATACATATAACTAAGATTGAGCTTGACCCAAGTTGAATGAAGATAGATAATAGGGACCAATCATTTCTAGTAGGGCTCTACAAAGATAAATTAGATCTTTTAGACCTATTATAAGTCATAGGTAAATAATTAAATATATAAATAGGACCAATAATCAAGTAGATTATGGAAAATAATAGGAAAACCAATGACCTTAGATTGGTTTTCCATTTATAGGATAGACCTATGATCTAGATATGAAAGTGGAGTAGACAAGTGACTAATGTAGAGGGTTTTCATCCTTCATCATGGCCATACTCTTTATAAACAATCACCTAAAATCATGAAGCCATGATTTAGTCTGATCCATGTGTATGAGGTGTTGTCTTTAAGTGAGAGGTGGTGTGAAAGATTAAAAAAAAGGTCTAGTGTTGGAATATATATTTAGAAGTATTCAATGCATCCTCAAAACCTTTGGGTACATTCTCACTCAACAAGCTATGGACAGTGTCTTGATTGATCAAAAAAGTAGCATGGCTTTCATTGGATAAAAATCAAGATGACATCTCAAGTTCAATAAATTACCCAAGACAAAGTGTTCTTTTTTATGGCATGCTCCCACATCCTCTCTCTCTCCCTCTTCTCCTATATATCTTAGTCTCATCCCATTGAATAGGTTATTTGATTTTATAATTTATCATTTTATTTTCTAAGACAAGGATACTTATCAAGACTCTTGAAAAAGTGTGCTAATTTCATATGGTGAAACCCTATCAAAATTTTATAATAACTACCTTTTAAACCAATATGATCAACTATTTTCCTATCTTGTCTTTAATTAGTGCTTAGGATTCTTATATATGGTAAATTTATGAAGGAGATTATTTCTAGTTTACCATCCTTTTATTTACCTCTTTGAAGGTGTTTTCAAATTAAATTGTAGGTCTAGACTGGTGTTCTACTTGGAACCTCTTCTATGAAATATTTATGCACCTAATGAGATTATGAGGCTGAGTAAGCCATAGTTGTCTTTTATTGATCCAGTGCATGTTCAAACTTATATGAGTGTCCATTTAGCTTTGGTGCATCACCCTTTTAAATTTATTAGGATAAATTATCCTATTTCTACCTCTTTTCTTTATGAAGCATTAATTTAGAATTAGTTTAGGTGAGCATCAAGAGGAAGCTAACCTTCTCTATAGGATTGACCCCATCACAAGATACCTACAACCTAGAGTTATTACCATTAGATAGCTTAGTTGGAGAGATCATACAGAATACTCTCCAAGGGTGAAAATTAAGACTATAATAGTTCTTCCTTGGTCTGAGGCTGATCACTCCATCTTGGAGGAGATTAACTATTGTTAGCTTTAGGATTAGGTAGAATTATAGTAGTATTTGGAGGAGTTGAAATTATGAGTGGCTATTTATTCCTTAGATTGTATCCACCTTTCTAGAATCACTAAAAAGCATGAAATTAATCCATTTTATCCTATAGGTTATTATCATCTTCTACAAGAAAGGAAAATTGGTGAGTTTCAAAGAACATGATAGTATAAGAAAGGCTAGGATCTAGATGATGTTTGGGTGGATTATGCATCTGGTCTTGTCTAACCATCTCTCTTTGAAAGATTTCAAATGTTGTGTAAAATTCAATGTATTCAAGATCACCATGCTCAAAATTATTATGAATTCTACACCAATTACGAAGTTTAGTTTCTTCCATGTTGATCTTTAGAAGCTTGTTAGGCTACTCCATGTTATTTTTAGGCCTGTTGAATGGTTGGTTTTACCTTTAAAATACATTATTCTAATTACTTGTTGGTCCATTGGCATTGTCCATATTCCTTTACATTTTTAAGAAGTCATTAATTTACTTTTGAAACATCATCTGAATATAATCCATTTCTATTTTTTTATATTTAATACCTTATAAAATAGTGGTAAAATGCATAGATGATTATTGATTCTATTGGTAACCATTACCGGATGCATGATTATTAAAAAAGATAAAATTTGGTTATGTTATTTGTGTCAATAGAGGTAGTGTGTAAAATTAGTTTTGATTGAATGTGGAAACATTATGATTCATGTATGGCATCAAATTTAATGATGGGAGGCCACTATTAACCTAAGATGTTATAGGCATCTGAGGATTGAGATACCTATCTATACTAATGGCCTCTTCATATGGTAACACCAAATTATTGGCAATATATTCCATTCTCAATAACATGGTAGTGAGTAGGTCAAAAGCATTCTTATACATTTTTAACACTAATGCATCCTCTAGTTTATATCTTGGGGTTAACCAATTATACATCTTGTGAAACCTTATATTGAAAGAGTAAATACTTTCATTATAATCTCTCTATATACTAGTGAAGTACTAATATACCAAACTAGGATTGGTAACCTACCTAAATTATGCAAGAAAAGTAGCTTGACACTTATCCCAAGAAGTGATGGAATTCTCCATTAGATTTAAATACCAATCATAAGCAATTCCCACCAATGTAAAATGTATTAATATATATGCTACATCCTCATAGACAACATTCATTAATATTAAAGTAAATTTTAAATATTTGATGTATTCCTCTAGTGTCTTTGATCCTAAATGAGAAAAGGATGGTAGGTATAATTTAGGATTCTTATGTAAATCATGCACTTCTTTGGGGATGGTAATAACATATCCAACTAAACAAGGATGAGCCATAAGATAATTTAAAGGTAAAGGGATCTTTATAGATAAAGGGTTCCCTATTAGAGGAGGTGGATTGTTATGAAATAGGGCTATTAGTATAGTTCTAAGTTCCTATTATTTGACATGGGTGAGATTAGAAAACTATATTGGGAATTGGATCTAGTCACTCTCTTGGGTGACTCCAATGGAATTCTATGCAAAGAATAAATATTGTTTTCAAAGGGGGTAAGCCCCCCTTTTAGCACCAATAAATTATTGATGCAGGTTTCATGCACACCATAGATAATAAGGTAGCCTCTAATTTTTTAGGATATCAATGAATAATAACTCCGTTCTAGGTAATGAGTTATAAGTATGCAATCTCAATAACCAATTGATGGAATAGTTGGCTAGGTATACAGGTTGCTGACAAGGGTTTTGGATGGAGGAATGGTCTCTAAAGGGTAGTTAATTACTATGTGATTTTAATGGATGGTTGGTGCTAATCTATAGTGGGTTGGTCTGAAAATAAATCAAAAAAGAGGGAAGGGTAAGGTAGAAAAGGAGATTCTAGGTTTTTTAGGAATCTCTTCCCTAGATGGTTTATAAATGGATAAGCATTTTCAAAACCTATGCCTATTGTTAATAGGAATTTCACACACACAATCAAACATGACTAAGATGTCTAAGGAGATATCAATGTATAAACATCATAGGCCTTAGTTAAAGGTTTCTCCTTTTAGAGTAACTATTGCACACTCTTATTCTAGAGATTATGACTCAGGCTAGTGAGGTATCTAAGGTAGCTTTAAAAACACACATAAAACTACATCAAATAAATCACTCATACACATTCAAAATTATGAATCAATAAACTTAATTGACCTAATCAATTTAATTTACCAATCTTTCAACAATTATTACACATCTAGGATTAGTACATCAATCAAGATAATTAAAAACCCATTCAAAAATTTTGCGTACAAAGGATTATTGACACACACAACTAGAGAAATGACATCTAATTATAAAAATAATGGAAATAAATTACTCAAATTCATGAAGTTGACAATCTAAATTAATTTTCTCCTTTTGTATTAAAAATATTCTAACCCACTCCAAACTTGTGGATTATAATTTTATATATAGACTTGGGGAAGGGGCCACCTTATTTTCTAAGTTCATGCAAATTAATTACATGTGATAGTTAGAACATAAGTTCTAATGATGGTCAAAATTGTATAAGAGTAAACTCATAATTTTTAATTTTCCATAAGCTAACCTTTTCAAAATAATGCAATGTGTGCATACAAAAGGTAACCTTTTATAATGATAGATCAGACTACAAGTAATTTATAAATATATACACCATTAAAAAAGTTTACATGAAAAAGATATTGTCCTTACTAAGGTTGTGTAATATGAATATCCACATGTAATTTCATAATTGTAGTGGTTGGGGAAGTAGAAGTTGTAGACATGGACATGGCACTTGAAGTAGTGGCTTGAGACTACTTATTATTTGCCTATTTCTCCTTGTAACACTTGTCTTCTACATTATGCTACTATTGTATGATGTTGAAGTTAAGTAAAGAGGTTTGGTGGATCGTATTAACTTGACTGAGGAGTTTTACATGTTTAAACTTCATCATCTAGAAATTATTCTTAACTATCTCTACCTTAGTGACCTTTTTAACAACACTTAACTTATCTTCTATCTCCTCCAATGTCATGCCTTGTAGACTCTCTTTGAAATTATTAGTTTCTTGTTGAATGAGTTTATCAAAATTGATCTTCTTGATAAATTTGCCTATGGTGTATTTTGCTTTTGATAACTTTAGATCATCCAAATTTTGAAAAACTTAGGCCTCATGTGTGTTATATTTGGGGATTAAAGTGCCAACTAATTTCTAACCTTTCCAAGTGATATTCTAGTTTGGGAGCAACCATGAAGACATCACCCTTTCAATTATGATTTCTATGTTGAATTATAGTAATGTGTGATGTTAAATTATGCATCAAGTATACATAAGGATATATATCTCTAGAAACTAGATCCATAAGCACAAGCTATGACTATTTTATTGTTAGAATGATGAAGTAAGGCATCCTACATTATCTTGTTTGAGAAAAATAGGTCATGTAGGAGGTCGATGCATGGCATCATCTCTAGCTTGGCAGTGGTGAAATGTAACATTTGACATTTGAAGGCCAATAATTATTTGACAAAAAACCAACCATTGAGTGTCATCTCATCTTCTAATTAAAATGCTTCCAAAAAATCCACTACACCCATAGCTTTAAATAATTAGAGTATCTATTCTCAAATATAGTAACATCAAACATTATATTTGTGAAATTTTTAGAATCTTTAATTGAATAAAGGGATGGTGTATTTTCCCCTCACAATGCCCTAGATGAAGATGCCATTACTATATGCACTTTGTATGTTATTTTTAGTCTCCTTATATGTGTTATATATGTTTTATGATCAAATTCACCTTGTATTTAATCACTATTTTATTCATAGTGAATTTGTAGGTAGTATCTATGGATATTCATAGATTTAGATAGCAAGAGACTTAGAGTGAAAGTTAGTTGGAGATCAATGAAGGATTCAAATGGATATATATCACACATATAATAATTTTTGCATTGAATACCAATTCATGTGATATTAATGCACAATGTTCACTTTATTTTACCTGTATAATTCAAACTTTGTTAGTTTGAGTTTGTAGGGTGCTATAATAAATTGATAATAAGTATTTTAACTTTATTTCGATAAGTAAAGCAAGCAATTTTTCACTAGGGAATAGGTTATTTGGATTTTGTGTGTTGTAAGTAGCTACTAAGAGGGAGGGGTGAATCAGTATACAACAATTCATGTTCAATTTCAAAACCATTCCATCATACATTAAATTCATCTAGAAACATAAAAATGAAAAGCACATTCATCCAAGGATTGAATAAGAGCATAAAAAACATCAAAAAATCATCTGTGTGGGAAACCCTCTTAGGGAATAAAACCCACTTTCAAGCCTAAAAACTCTTAGACTACTTGTCTTATAAGGTATTACAAACCAAAGACTGGTCAACTCCTTTAGACCAAAATTTATTGAAACAAAAATTCCACAAGGAACACTAGCCCCTAAGATTATCAAGTCCTTCTAACCATCTTTTCATCAAGTCCTCTGTTAGGGTTAATTTTAAGAGGCCCTACTATAAAACTTATTGGAAATTTTTGATGAATGTAGGAAAATTTGATTTGTAGCTATGGTGAATCCTCTATGGGTGATGTTGAATATATGATGATTCTAAAGGAGTGAAAAAAATAAGTTTCCTATGTTTTCCATACAACCATTGGGATGCACCAAAAGATAGATGCCAAATTGAACCACTGAAAGGACACACTAAATAATCTCAATGAATAAATGAACTGAATGATCACTTTGAATGGTTGTGCTGAATGGTTGGATCAAATGGCTAAACTAAATGGATTTAAAACTTACCTTAAAAAAATAAGAAATCAAAAGCTTCCTAAAACCTAAATATTATTTAATATTTTGATTTACCTCAAAGAGTATGCAATTTCCTAAAAAAATCAGCATAAGTTGAGTCAATATGTAAAAGTTATAGCCTTTAGAAGTTGGCAGTCAGTTACATCATTTGGTTATGTCATTTAGTTAAGTCATTCAATAATTTCATTTGGTTTCAAATGAATGACACAATAGAATGCCATAACTAAATGACATAACCTAATGATGCAACTGAATACCAACTTCTAGAGGCCGTAACTTTTGCATATGGACTCAGATTGTGATATAAAAAAATTTAAATTGCATGTCTCTTGGAGAGGAATAAAAATATGCAATAATATTTAGGTTTTGAGAAGTTTTTGAGTTTTTATTTATTACAAGTAATATTTAAATCCATTCAGTTTAGACATTTAATCAAGGAGTAAATGTTACAGATTAGTTATGTCATTTGGTGGTGGCAATTTTTTACATTTTGGCTCTATTGTTTGATACTCCCATTTAACATTGTAATTTGAATCTATCACTCAGAGATCTCATTTGGCACTATTATTTAGTACTATCATTTGGTTCCTTTGTTTGGCACTGTCATTTGATTTTATGGTCCTTTAGTTCTAGTTCTGATTGTTGGTTTATTTAATATCGAGGGCAGTTGTATTATATATATGTGGTGAATTAAAATGTAATATTATATATTTTTGGAAAGGATTGTGATGAGGCCACTAATTATTCTATTTATATCCTCATCCATACCTATTTATATTTTTTTTTACTATATGAATCCCTATAACTGTCTATGCCTTATGTAAATGAATGAATGAATTAATGATTATATGTGTACATTAATATATACATGTTGTGTTATGGATTAATTATGATTCTTCCTTGATTAGAATATACTTGTGTAAATTATTTAATATACATTTTAATGGTAGAATAAGATTGTAAGAATCTTACTTGGTCACAACACTTATAGAGAAGCCCATAGAAAAAGAGGCTTCCAACCCATAACAACTACCAAATTATAGGCTTTCACCTAAAGATTATCTGTAGAAACTATAGGATTACACATACAAGAGCCCACAACCACTACATAGAATAAACCATTGTTGTGATAATAAATAATTGACTATTAAAGACACATCCTACTATCTTAGAAACAAAGTAAATGATTGAAGATGATCCTCCATATTAGTTTTATGAAACCCTCACATATAAAGAAACTTGAATGTGTTGGAAAAGGATGAATAAGACAAGGATAATTTAAAGGAGAGAAAAAATCAAAAAACAAAGCAACATATATTTTTCTTTACCTAGTCAGGTCTAAAAATAAGTAACTTTAAGTTATTAACCACCTAAAGGTTGACTAGGTTAGTTGCAAAGTATTTGTACCTTTCCTAGTTTAGTATTTTTGGTTGGAACTAATAAAATATCTTATGTATTTAATGGTATAACTTATATTATATTAGAGGGGATGAAATTGTAGAAATTAATTGCAGTATAATTTTTAGAATATTGTAATCTACTGTAGCAATCTTTAATTACTACATATCTAACTAATGAAAAGGTTGATGTTGTAAGAAGCTTTTGTAAGTCTCTCAACAAATTATTGGAACTCAGTTCTAAATAAGGAGGGCCCCCTTAGAAGGATTTGGATTAAATATCCTAAACATTCTTAGATTAAAGTATGTTGTGTGAGTTGATTTCATTACTACTTTGATTATATAAAGTGTGATTCATGTGTGACTCAGAATTGTGAAGAATTTATGCATTTTATTGTAATAATTTCCTTGTATATCTATATGGTTAAATCAATATAAGTTCATTGTAATAAAATGAAAAATTAAGTTAGCCTATGAATCAATAATTCATATATAGTGCTAACATCCTTGAAAAGCCTATGTATCTTAGGTTGACAAATAATGTTAAGTATACTTAAGAATATGGTATTAACTATGCAATAAGTTTGTCCAAAATTTTGGTACTATTGCTATGGAGGTTCTCAATTATTAGTTTCTAGATTAATTTTACTACTTTCATCTCCTAATTTCATTAGATAACTTTACTGCTTTCTAGAGTAACTTTCCTACTTTCATTTCTTGATTTCATTAGATAACTTTACTTATTTTTAGAGAAATGTTTGTACTTTCATTTCCTTCTTTCATTATATAAATTTACTCATTTCTAGAGATAAAATTTAAATTATTATTATTTTTATTTATACATTCTTACATTTTTTTTCATTTTATGCATTTTATTTCTACTCATTTTGAAACAACCCTTGAAACACACAAAAATAATAACCCTATCAAGGAAGGGATAGGATAGCTGAAGGAGTGGCTAAGTATTTATACGAAGAGAAAGAGATTATCGAGGGATATTCCTACTAAACAAGTCATATGTTGCTACTGATAAATAACCATAAATACCTATAACAACTAAGAATCCTACTTCAAAATATTCCATAAGTTGGAGGGCTCTTAAATAATGGAACACTATAAATTGAAGGAGGTAGTTTGCAAAAGAATTATTATTAGATTTGAAAGATGAAATAGAATTAGAGGAAGCATTAGTTGAGTTAGTCAGAAGAAATGAAGGGGAATAACTACTTGAACCAAACACTCTAGAAATCAACACCAAAATAACACTATAATAAGTCTTTCTTGAAAACACCAAAGAAAGATCAGGAGAGTCTTTAGACTTTTCATCTGGTTAAAATATTGTGGATTAGTAGATAAATGTTTATTATCATGGTGACTAAGGGACTAATAAAAAATTTGAAGTATTGATCCTAAGTACCTTCGGTATCCATATCACAACAAAAACCATCATGAATGGAGAGGGAGAATTTTTAGAAGACAATAGGGTTACAACCATAGTTACTTTTGAATTTTCTTTTCCAGATGTAATAGGCATAATACAAATGAAAAATATCCCACCCTCAGCCTTGCCCTATTTTGGAGGTACATTATCAAAATACCTAGACACATTTTTTTTTAATTTGATTTCCCCTATAGAAGTTATGAATATAAGTTGGATGCACAAAAATTTAAACTTTTTCCTGCCACCCTCAAAGACTCGACACTTTGTTGATTCATGGGACTGGGTAGTAATTCAATCCATAATTGGGAAGACATGAAAAAGAAGTTTTTAGCTAAGTATCAAGAATATGGATAAGGAATAAATTATATAAAAAATGACATCTACAGGATGAATCCTTGGAAGAATACATTGAATGATTAATGTTTAGTGTACAAAAACTCAAGCAAAGTGCACTAGGAAAAGAGTCTCTAAAACTCATCTTATTGAAAGGAGTCAAATAAGATTATCTAGAAGCCTTAGACCTAATGAGTGTAGGACATATATACCAAATGACATTCATAGATATCAAAGAGTTGAGAGAAATTATTTTAGATCTACCATAAACAAAGTCCAAGGTAACAAGCTTCCTCTAGCAGCTACAAGTGGCCTATCAAAATCTAAAGTTAGTAACCTATTACAAAATATGAAATAGGATATCATTAGTCACTTGGCCACCAAACTATATCTCTTGTACACAAGTAAAAAGAAAGAAACCTTAGATCAAGCTCTGATGAATTATTGTTTAGATTGTAAGAAGAAGATAGACTATAGGTGTCACGAGGTTTGGGCTAAAATAGCTAACATCACAACTAAAGGACTAGAAATAATAAAGATACATGCTATATGAGGAGATGAAGACAAATTTTTATATGTTGCATAAATAAATCCATGTCTTCAACTAACATCTTATCTAGGTATGGGACAAAATCTAACTTTTGAAAATTCTATCTTTTTTAATTCATAATTTTCAAATACTACTCACAATTGGACTAGTCCATGGATGAACATCCCACTTCCTAATCCTAGTTAGTATCCACCTTAAAAAATCTACCCCTTCACCTCTTGGTAGGCTCAAAAAAATGTATCCTAAGCTTGTATACAATCTTGGTAGCCACCTCAAGGCCCACCCCTCACAAACTAATGGTAGCATCCCTTGAGACCCAATCAGCCCTAGGGAAACTATTAGGGAGGATTTCCTCCACACAAAAAATAGAAACCTCATGATCTTATGCCCAATACATAAGTTATACCCAAGGCTAATCATCTCCCTTTTCAAAACATACAAAATCTTATAAATAAGTTAGTGTAACTGACATCTAGTACTGAACTTGTTTAGTACCCAACATATATTGTGAACATCAATGAAGTTCACCTATATTCAAAAAGAGTTATACCAACCCCAATCCCACCCATAATAATGGAGTCAGCTCAGGAAACTCTAGAAGATCATGATAACCCACATTTACCACCATAAGAACTCTCCAAAATTGTAAATAAAGCCACTGATGAATTAGCCCTACCATTTCTAGAATGTCCTAGCCTTTAACACCACACAGTTAAGAATAAATTTGACTTCATATGGTAGTTCAAGAATCTCTATGTTAAAATTCCTCTATTTCAAGCCATTAAGGATGTGCCCATATATTCCAAAGATATAAGAGACCTATGTCTATGTAAAACTAGAAGGAAGAAGAATCCCAATACATTACAAGTGATTGGCTAGTTGGAAGACATTATGCTAGAAAATACCCTACCAAAGAAATATTCAGATCTAGGATGCCCAGTATTAACAATCCAGATCCATGACCAACAATTTTCTTATAAATTGATAGACCTAGGTCTATAGTAAATGTAATGACAATTAAAACCATGAAAAAATTATAACTAAATATATTCATCCCACATCTAAAATGCTATAAATGGTTGATAGGTCTACAATCAGACTAGAAGGAGTCATTGAAGATCTTATCATTACTATAGATTCTTGAGAGTATCTTATAGATCTCATTGTGATAAAACTAAAGTATAATTAGGTGGATACCCTCCCATATTAGGATGATCTTAGCTTACCACAATAGATGCCTTCATCATATGTAGATCAGGTAACATGTTGATATCCAATAGCAACCACCTAAGAATTTGGTCCTCTATCCTCCAACACAACTATCCTTGGAACTAGAGCATAGATTATGGGCTAAAGAAGATGATGTAGACCAGCCTCAATTGATTTATATATCCACCATGGACCATGCATGCACATTTTTTGATCAAGAGGAAGTTAAAATTATCTCAAATGTTCTCCAAAATAATTACCATACTAATCTAGAAGATCCCAATAACTTACAATGCGTAAAGTGCCCATTTTCCAACCTCTGAAAAGAATATGAATATGTTGCATCTATATAAGAAACATTCCATAATTTTTTACCTTGTATCTAGAACCAAACTAGATCCATTATTAATTTAGAAATGATTAAATCACTCACAAATCAAATTGAAATTTCTCTAAGAAAAATATTGCTTGTTAATAGCAACTTGGAGCCAAATGAGGAAAAGCACCTAGTTAGCATGTTAGATGCAAACCAACACATTTTTTCATGGTATTATGAGAATATGAAAGTAATTATCCCATAAAAAATGGACACATCACATCTATATAAAATAGGAGTGCTAACCAATTAGACAACCACAACGTAGGATGAATCTAGCTCTTAGAGAAATAGTCAAAGTAGAACTACAAAAACTCTTGATCACTGGATTTATATATCCCATCTTAGATAGTGAATGGGTTTCACAATTGGTAATTTTAACAAATAAAAATGGAGATTGGTAATAGCTAACATAATAAAACAACTAAAAAGGATCATTTTCCTCTACCATTCATTTATCAGGTGATAGACATAGTAGCAAGAAAAAAATATTTTGGCTTTCTAGATGGATTTAATGGTTACAACTAGATTAGAATTATTCCTGAGGACTAGGAGAAGACTACCTTCACCTATCCCTAGGGTACTTATTCTTACATCGTATTACCTTTTGGGTTATGCAACACTCCTAAAAAATTCTAGAGGGTTGTCCTAAATCTATTTTAGATCTAGACCATAAATGTGTAGAAATATATATGGATGACTTCACTGTCTATGGAGAAAATTTTATGAGTTCATGAAGAACCTAAAGAAAGTACTACAACACTATCAATAGAACCATTTATCCTTAAGCCACAATAAATCATACCTATTAATGATAGAAGACATTATCTTAACCCACCATGTATTTGTTAAAGGACTCAATATTGACCCTAAAAAAATCAACTTAATAAAAAATCTACCTATACCTCAAAAATAGAAGGATGTTAGGAGTTTTATAGGATTTTTTGGTTACAACACCATTATTTACTCACCTAGCTAAATATGATGAATTCATATGGACTCCTTTCTATGATGTAACATTTAAACAATTGAAGGAATTATTGACCACCACCCTAGTTTTACATGGTCTTGATTAGAAGCCTCCCTTCCATATTCACATATATGATATAAATACTACCTTGGGAGCTATGTTAGGCTAAAAATAGGAAGCACTCAACTATGCCATATATTTTACAAGTAGGAACCTATAGATAGCAGAATTAAATTGCATGGTCACTAAAAATGATTTCTTGGCAGTAGTCTATGCTATCAACAAGTTACATCACTACATAATAGAGTACCAAGTATTTGTTTATAAATACCATGTAGCCATTAGGTACCTTATGAACAATCCAACTATCCTAAGCAGAGTGATAGAATGTAGTAGTGAATCTCTTATCCATTGATCTAGTAAGATTCCATCTACTAGTTAATGGTCACAGGCTAAAATTATATAAAAATCCACTGACTTTGTAGGAATTTACCAAGTAGGTATGAAAGTAATTAAAAAATGGATTTAATGATGTGTTGGATCAGCATGATGTCTTACTAACCATAGGGAGAAACAACCAACAAGTAGATAAAGAAGGAAAGGAGGACATTCTAGCCCTCCTCTGACATGGAGACTGAAATATTCACATAGTTCTTAACAATTCAAACTCATAACTAACATGGAAAGGACCCAGAATAAACATTCTACTATAGGCAATAGTTAGAATCATTAAAAAAAATATAATAATGAAAACCCTTTTGGGCATTGTTGGTAGGTTTTGGAGAGAAAACCAGTTTGTTAGTTGCCTAAAACTATAAAAAGGGCTTAAATAAAAAATTAACTTGCTATTTATTTAGGGGTGAAAACCAAAAATGGATAATATAGAATCATTTTGAGCAAAACTACTCATCTTCTTATAACATATATTTCCTTCTAGTTGCTTCTAGCCTCAATCTTTAGTAGCTATGGGTTTAACTTGTAGTTATTATGAGAAAGATACAACTACAGAAAAAGGGAGTTTTAGGTACCCTTAGAGCTACTAAGGGCATCTTCATAATTGTTATAGGCACCCTCACCATTACTAGAAGCACATGTTTCAATGAAGGAATTCCTTCACCTATGGGCTATTCTAAAGTTATTTTAGGTACCTTCATCACCACTAGGCATAACTTTATAGTGGTTATGAGCTCAAATTATAGTTTTTTTAGGTACATCCTAACCCTTATATACACCTCTCTAGTATCTACAAGTTAATTCCTTACAAACTATGAGTTATGGCTTTGACTATGGGCTATTGAGAAATTCATGGAAGACACAAGACAAACTAGAGGAGTGAAGGAAGATTAGAGAAAAAAATTAAAGCATTACTAAGGAATGACCATACCCATGAATAATAAAGTAAGTTCTAAAAAAAAGGTATATACTTTCAATATTTATTTAGAGTGTTGTATACTAGAATTTATAGCTACAGGGACACAAAAGAACCATTTTTAGCTTTTGGTCATTTCATGGAAAATAATTTCACTATGTAAATAAGAGATATTTGTGATCTTTTCTAAGGCATAGGTCCCAATATTGATAAACCATTTGATTACCAAACAAAAATTTCACTAAACAAATATTCTATAAAAAACATCATCATTCACTAACAGAAGAGAAATAAGCCATCAACAAGCTCATACAAAGGAGATCAAGAGCATCAAATGCCATCATACACCTTCCTCCATGTTCATAAAGGATACGACTTGGATAAAAAATAAAGAGATACTACAACCACTTTGTGAAAGGACAATAATAGTCTCTCATGCCACTACAAGACAACTACTCTAGTCCTTTACAAGTCATCATGATTGCATGCCAATTTCTAAGAGCATAATTGAAGGACATGATACTATGATCACATAATTACTCAAGGGTAACAATAAAACATAATCATGAATACTAGGGTAATAATTTCATGAGGAAACAAAAATCTAAGTTTCTATTTTGCCAAACACTCATATGTAGATTTCATATGTTGCAACCCTAGGAACAAATAGTTATAAAGGTATGATGTATCTTTTTGTCATATAAAAGAACTTTATTTTCAATATAACATGCATTATATTAAAATTCATATCTGATCATTAAAACATCATTCATCAATTATTGTCATGAGCTATTCCAAATCACCACTCACACCCTCATAATGAACCCATCATATCTCTTTACATCCTACACATACCACATCACTTATGGATAAGTGCCACTTCATGTTGGGGGGGGGGGAGAATTTTGTGGGGAATCGATCATAAGCAGTTAAAAATAATCTATGTTTGTAGATTGAAAACCCATGATTACACCATAATTGCACCAATATTTAATAGGGGAAAAAAAATAGTTTTATTATTTCCCACTTCAAGATCATAGCTCATTCAAACAAAGAACTAAGAAAAATTACCTATACTAGAATAAGTGATTGATGTCGACCTCTCAACTACTAGGTCAACAACTAAAATTGATGACCTTTTGATTTTTCTTGAGGAAACGTTTAGTGATAATGAAACTTATTATAAGTAATTGATACAAAGGTTTAAAGTATATGTTGAACCAAGGAAGCCATATGAGGATTTGAAGGAAAGCCTAGAAAATACTAAGACTAAGATCACTTATTTTTAAGAGAAGATCACTAACATGCATGAGACCACTGAGATGCTAATGGAATGTAGATCACCCTCTAGGGTATATGTTTTATACGTATAGTAAAGGTGGCTCATATTCAAATATGATAGGATATACATTGATCATTCCTACATGGTATGTGATCCTAAGTCATTCTTTGAGGACTATAGGCATGCTAACCCTAATTTTGAGGCTAGCATAATTTAGTGAGTTTTACATGCATCAGTATGTTGTAGCACATGACACAAATATGAATCCTAATATATACCTAGGGGATGTCTAATTAAATGCCTTTACATCATATGTCCTCAATGAAACAAGAATAAAAAATAGGTTGAGGACTATCAAAATAAATAAAATGAGGCTAACCTAATGATTAGGGGTGAATTTATTGATTCAAAAGCTATAATAAATGATTAGATCACTTTTATGAATGTAGATACTTCACAAGCATGGGTAATAAATAAATAAGTAGAGGTCTAGAAATAGTACTTGAACCTCATGGAAGGATATGGAAAATAAGTTTTTTTATTTCTTGTTTTCACAAATGAGTAGAGATTTTAGATGCCTTGAAAAGAAAAGAGCCTTATTACACTCAAAGCCTTAAATAGATATTACATAGAGTATATATGTACATTGAGCTTATCAAGAAAAGGAGGATAAGCTGGTTGGGGTTGATGTTTCATCCACCCTTGTTTTAGTTTCCAATTCTTGATTGGGAGGTGAATGTCCCAGCTGATAGAGAAGTAGAATAGAAAAGGTGTAAAAAAAAAGATGATGCTAAAGGCTTGTATACCTTCAACAAGATTGGATGTATTGAGCCCTTAAATTTCAAGAAATACTATGGACTCAAAATGAAGAGAATGCTTGCTTGAGGACAAACAAAATGTTAAGTAGGGGGTATGATGAGGCCACTAATTGTTCTATTTATAGCCTCATCCATACCTAGTTATATATCTTTTTCCTATATAAATCCCTAGAACTATCCATGAATTAATTAATTAATGATTATATGTGTGCATTAATATATATATATATATATATATATATATATATATATCTGTGTGTGTGTTATGGATTAATTATGCTTTTTCTTTTATTAGATTATACTTTTTTAACCTTATTTTATAGTAATTTAAAGGGTAGAATAAGACTACAAGAATCTTACTTGGTCACAACACTTATAGAGAAGCCTACAACAAAAGGGGATTTCAACCTGTAACAACTACCAAACTACAAGGTTTCACCTATAGGTTTCCCATAGTAACTACAATCTTATACCTACAGTATCCCACAACCACTATATAGAATAAACCATTGCTTTAATAATAAGTAATTAGCTTTTAAGGACACATCTATCTATTTAATAAATAAAGTAAATGACTAAAGAGGATCCTCCATAATAGTTGTATGTACCCCTCACATGCAAGGAATGTTGGATGTGTTTCTAAAGGATGAATAAGATAAGGAAAATGAAAAGGAGAGAAAGAAACAAAGCAAAATATATTGTCCTTTACCTAGTCAGGCCTAAAAACAATTAACTTTAAGTTACTAAACATCTAAAAGTTGATTGGGTTAGTTGTAAAGTATTTGTACCTTTCCTAGTTTAGTGTTTTAGGTTAGAACTAATAAACCACCTTATGTATTTAATGTCATAACATAAATTATATTAGAGGGGATGGAATTTTAGAAAGTACTTTCATTCTGATTTCTAGAATATTGTAATCTATTGTAGCAATATTTAATTACTATAGATTCGAGTAATGAAAAGGCTAATTCAGTAAGAAGATTTTTTAAGTCTCTCAGAGAAGGATTGGAACTTCATTTTTAATGAGGAGGTCCCCTCAGAAGGAGTTTTAGTGAAGATATGGACCCTTTTTAGATTAAAGTGTGTTGTGTGAGTTTATTTCATTACTAGTTTGATTATATAAAGTGTGATGCATGTGTGACCCATAAATGTGAAGAATTTATGTATTCTATTATAACAATTTACTTATATATCTATATGGTGAAATCAATATAATTTCATTTTACTATAACAAGAAATTGACTTATCTTATGAATCAATAATGCATATATATTGCCAACATCATTGGAAAGCCTATGTACCCTAGGTTGACAATTTATGTTAAGTAGATTTAAGAATATGGTATTGATTGGGTAATAAGCTATCTAATAGGTTGGTGGTCTGACCCCCAAAATAATTTATATCCCTAAAATTTTGGTGATTTTTTATCATCTTCCAACCCTAAAAAATCACCAAAATCAAAATCCAAAAATTAGAATATTCATGAATTAATGAATATTTGCCACTAAAATTTACCCTTCTGACCATCAACCTTGGTCAAGTCTTTCTAACCTAATGCCTTTAAAGAAACACATGTTTCACAAGGAAAAACTACCCCTAAGGAATATCAAGTCCTTTAGACCTTCCTTTGAAATGAACATCTCCACCTTAAAACTAATGTCTTTAATGCATGATGATGGACCTCTGATAAGACAACCTTTTTCACACACTTACAATGCATCCAAAACCACCTTTTGGATCATTCCACTCCTCAACTCCTTAACTCATATATAGACATAAAACCTATAATATATTTTTCATAATAATATAAACATGACCATGGGGTCATCCACATAGATAACACTCTTATCTACCTTTCAAATTAACCACCAAGCTCACATAAACTTCATCTATCCTTTGCTCATCCACTAAACATACAAAACATATTTTTGGATCAACCTAGACCTCTTCAATCATCTTCAACTTATAAGAGTACTATTCTAACATCAAAAATATGACCTATAGGTCATACACATAGTCCTCAATATGATTTGATCATTAACCCATCCACTGGGCACATTATCTCTCCTCTCTTCTTTGCTTCAATGCTCACTACTCTCAAACAATCCTCTAGTTTTATCACCTACTCACAAGTTTTTCATACATCTATTATTAAATTAAAAAAAATCACCATCTTTTATTTTAACTTTTATAGACCCTTCATGAATTATCAAGTCCATAATCATTCCTTGTCAGCCATAATATATTCCTTCACCCTTAAAACATCTAACATGGGTCACACTTAAGCACAACTCTCTTTCAAATAAGCCTAAGTCACTTCTTAGGTCCTATGGAGATCCATTCACCTCTTTGATACTTCTTTGGGAAAACTAAGAACATAGGACTAATTCCAAATAAATAGGTCCACTCCACATGACCCCTTTGACTATCTCAAATGATCACAGTCAAGTTTGCTCACCTTTGCATGTGATCAATCTACTCAAACACTAACCTGGTACACAGTAACATCATGAACAAATAAAAAATCAACTTATAAGCCTTTGTTCATATAAAATATCAATTGTTTAAACCTACCATACAAATCATCCATAACGATTCCAAAATAAATTCGAATAGCTAGGACATCATACAAAATTTGATCATCATTAAAAAAAACACAAATATCCTTTTTGGGATATTTGTAAAACATAATCAAATACATAGTAAAATTTGTATATAAATATATTTGACTATACATAAACTTAGACATTTTAACTAGGTTTAAAATATGTGCCATGGAGTCCTCTTCAACTTTTATTTTTATATCATCTTAGAATTCATCTTGGATCAAAAGTTATGGATAAAATACAGAGCACTATTTTTTCCCTTTGAAAAATTCAAATATTCAAATGCCAATGATCGTAATTAAACCTTAGACACTATGTTATCATCTCATGTCCTCACTACTTATATTAAACATGCATCATTGATCTTCCTTAAAGTATCTTGACCTTTACCTTTCATCATGTTAGTGCCCAAAATTGCACTAAAATAATTGGGCCCTTATCAGTATCAATTTCTAAGTCAATAGCCCAATTATTTTTTCAAAGTGTTTTCTTTTTAAATTTCAAGTTCATTTTCAAGAGGATAGGTGATTTAACTTGGTCTTTACTTAGTGTATTTCCTTTGGGCACTTTGCATCAGGTATTTCCTTGTGTTAATTTGGTTTGTTCTTGGTATAAAGTCCTTAGAATATTTAAAAAAAAGTGTTTCACATAAAATTTAAAGGGTCATTTGTTTCAAACTTTTTGTTTGTGGTAAAATGTGTGAAGGGCACTTTCCATTTAAGGCATTTTGCCTACACAAAAATCCCAATAAAAATAATTTTTTTTAGAAAAGGTGAAAATTCTTATTTATTTTAGAATTTTTGTCCATAAAAAAAAGTCTAAAGGGCATTTAAAATTAAAACATTTTTCCCACACAAAAATCCCAAAAGAAATGTAAGGAATTATTTATTTTAACTAAAGTGTTTACAAAAATTCCACAGGACTATTCCTTTGGGAATTTTATCTGCACAAAAAACCTGAAGGGTCATTTTTCATTTGTAAAATTTTTGAAAGGTCATTTCTTATGGGAATTTTACCCTTGAAAATTTTCCAAAGGACACTTGTAAAAGGGTCATTTTTCCTTTGTAAAATTTTCTAAGGGTCATTTTCTTCAGGCATTTTAACCTTGAATTTTTTTTAAAAGGACACTTTCAGAAGATCTAGAGGACATTTTAAATATGTCTGAAGGGTAATTTTAAGAGATCTAAGGGGCCATTCCAAAAGGCCAAATGGTAAGTTTTTAGGACAAGTGTCCTTGAAATTTTTTTTGAAGGGTATGTTTAAATGGACCTAAAAGTACTTTCATAAAAGTTTTTATAGAGTAGAAGTTATATTTCCTTCAGACATTTGGGCTATGCAAAAAGTCTAAAAAAAAATCATTTCTTCAGGAAAAGTATCAAGTTTAATTTTTGTGGTAAAATTATTTTGAACAAAATGTCTAAAATAATTATCCTAACAAAGACAAAAGGAACTAACTCTCAATTCTTTCAGAAATAGTGCAAAGGTCCAATTCCCTCAACAAAAGTGCATAATACCAATTTATTCAAGGAAATTATTTCAAACAAAATGTCTAAAATAAATGTTCTGATGAAGGTGAAAATTTGAAGGCCAAATTATTCAGATCATCTTGCCCATGTAAAAGGTATGATAAATCTAAATTCTTGTGGGAAAAGTGTGAAGTCAAAATCCTTCAAGAAAATTATCTCAAACATTTTGTCTGAAATAATTGTGCTGATAGAATGCCCAAAAAAAATTTATAGGATAATTGTGCTGAAGAAAAGCCCAAAAAATAAGTGTTGAGAGTAAAGAAAAGATGAAGATAAAGGGCCTGAGAAGCAAAGAAAAATGTCGAAGATAAATATTCCACTAACCAAATTACCATAAAACAAAGTCCCCAAATAATTTTTTGAATTGTAGGTATGATGGTCTCATGGGCATCTTTTGATAGGCATGTAGATGTCATCTTTAAGCTATAGGGTCTAGTTTTTGGTATTCAAATGTTCTAAGATGGTCATGTAAGCATCAATTTTAGACCTGTGAAGTAGCTATTTGTTTTCAAATGTAGGTAGATCTAATGGGACACATTTTCATTGAGTAAGATGATTTGATGATACATAATCAAAGCTAAATAATCAAAGGTACACAAGAAGGTCACAAGACTACCAAGTGGCACATCTTTGAGGCCAAAAATAGGCAATATCCAATGACACCCCACCCCTTTGATCATAATCTGATAGAGCATGTTTACTTGGTAAATTTACATTGGATGGTGTGAGTTCAAAGTTAAAAGTTTAAGCTTGCAGTGCATGATAAGGCTCAAGCATGTTCCCATCGACCGATGGTACATGATTAAGCATACACATTCCCATTGACGGAGCACATTAAGCCAAGGTTTCAAACTAAGCATAAACAAAATATAGTGATGAAACACATTATAAATTTGTTATATAGAGTATTGAGTAGCCAATAGTGTTTGATCCTTTGGATCAAAATCTAATAGCATGCATTGATCTAGCCTAGCAAGTTCTAATAGTGTGAGCTGAGACAAAATTTTTAAAGGGCCTAGATTTTACAAGAAAGTGACACGTGTCTAGACTAGAGATAATTATTTGACTTAGTCACTCTTAGAGCCCATAAATGCCTAGTTGGATCTGATGTGTCTTTCTATATGTTATTACGTGGAAGATTTGGTCTGAAATTTAAACTTGATGACTCTTTCCTATTTGGGTAATGAGTTGAAGCACAAAATAAGGTCCATAAGCCATTAAAAATTGAATATTTATAATCATGATTATGGATCATTATCTATTTAACGTCGCCATTGGATCATTCTTGATCCATTATTATAAGAAGATCATGGCATGCACAAAAAAGAAAAGGTAGATGACTAGGAGGTTCTAACTATATAGGCAATTACTCATTGGCATATCTATGTAGTTGCACATAAGGACAAAGTTTTTTTAGCCCTTGACCACAAATATTCTCCCTCTATCCTAAATGAATATATTTATAACCATGAAATCAAAGAGTTTGTTGTAAATATCCATCATTCATTATAGAGGTAATTATAGCAATGATTCTTTTCTTGAAAATGGATGAAGATATCAAGTGTGGCATGGAATATTTTCCAGCTAGAAGTACCTTGGTAGACTTGAAGGCTTGTTCTATAATTTTACAAATTATGACTCATGGTTCTATCTTTAAAAATGTATAAATAAAAGGCTTGTCCTCTATTTGGGAGGTTGGTCGGCCATTGTGTTGGTCTGTGTCTTCTTTAGTATAAGCTATTCCACATTTTTGGATCATTGTTATGTGTGTTTTTTTCTCTCTTTCTAAGGTGATTATAGCTATATAACCATAAGTAAGCTCTAAGATCATCTCTACATGTTTTCCCTATCCAACATTGAGCAATTCCACCATGCTTGTCCCCATGTCATCATTTTGAAACATTGATGTATGTAATATTTAATTGTAAAGTTAATAAAAAATGCATGTGATTTTATTATATTTTCTATAGATGAAGTATAGTAATATGTCTTGAAAATTTTATTAATATGATATCTTAATGTATGCTCATTACTAGTTTTCATCTTGGGTTTATATTTGGATTATAAATCCATTTTTACATTGTATTTGGGAATACATTGCTAAATAACTTGTTAGGGCACCCTAGGATTATGGATTCAATGGGAAAGGGAAAATCACTCCTGGTAGATCCATTATCTTGTGTTGAAGTGTTATATGTTTTTTCCATAAATGATGTCATGAATGACTAAAATAATCCTTGATGATTTAAGACCTCCATCACACCACCCTCCCCCTTTTATAACTATCAGCTTGTCCCACCCTATCCTACCCTATATATAACATGCCCTTTGCATATCTTAATTATTATTTTCCTAAAGATGCATAAACACTATATATTTAACATGTTTTTATGCTTTGTTATTTAAATCATAGCATTACAATATTTTATTCAACCCCTATGTTGTTGAATATTTCTAAAAATGAAGGTTACAATCACATTCATTTTTGTCTTTAGTAGCTTGTATGTGGCATAGAAAATTTTGTCATTCCATGTGAAAACCCTTCCCAAGTGGATTGAATGAGTTTGGTTGTGTTCTAGTTAGATTGGTGTCTTTTTGTGGTGATAATCCCCATGGAGATTAAATTGTAGAATCTCTACATGTGAGAAAGATACCCCACAAGTTATCTCACTATGGTTTAAGCAGGGCCAAAAGTAACAGTGAGCTAACCACACCCTATATATGTGCCGCTCAACAATTTTCTAAATTTGATATAAACTTGATTCCAAACCCTTCCCTAGATATAATGACATACTAGCAGATTTTCCATCATTACTTGTCATTTTACTTCAAGTGTGCAAGGTTGAGTGTATGAGGTGTACAACTGGGAACCAACACTCAACTAGTGCCATAACCAGGGAATAATTCTTCTCACCTATGTTGTCAAGGACTGTAATAAAGAGATAGATCTATAAATATTTCAAATTTGAAGGTTCTCTATTTGTTTTTTGCTACAGTTAGACTATCTTGGTTGTCAACATCACAACATTCCATTGGGGACGTGCCAAGAATTCTTGGATCTTGATAATTGACTTCTATTTAATTTTATTCAAAGTGATATTAATATTACATATTGAAATCTATCTTTTCCCTTTTGAACATTATATTGAAAATTTTAGTGTCTTTGCTTTCTATCTCATTAATTTCAGCAAAGTTTATTTTTAACACGTATCATAACAATTTGTTAACTGTTATATTCTAAAATTTTGATTCTAGTGGTGACTCTGACTTTATTTTTTGGTTTCAAGGAAGATAAGTGCTTATTTTGAATATATTCATTTCATATTTCATTATTATTTCTATTTCTTGTAAATATGGAAGGATTGAGATCATCCTTCAAAGGTGACTCATCAAAATCTTGTCTCACTACTATTTTTGCATCAAATATGAAGGAGACATGTTTGGAGGGTAGAATGGAAGTGATTGATTTATTAAATGTCAAATTAAATGTTATGGATTTTGATCTTAACATTTATTTATGTGACAAGTTATTCCCCTCACATCCCCCCATGTGATACTATTGAACCAATTGATGAAGATTCACATGAACTTGAGTATGTACCACCTAGATATGAGATCGTTATGTTTGATTATCAAGACACCCTAGGTAAGTTTTCTACCTCCATAGAAATGATGTTTTCTACTAATGTTGATCAGTTTTGGAGTTATTACAAGAGAGTTTTGATGTATGAGTTTGATGTTGATGATAGTACACCACAACCTTATGAGTTACCTGATCATGATGTAAAAAAATATTAGAAGTCTGCTTTGAAAGAAGCGTTGGACATTGATGTAGCATTAGGTAGCTCCGTTCGAAATATGGACATTGTTGAGAAACTAGTTATTCTTGATACTGGGTTTGACAACGAATATGTTGTTTGGAAGATATCATTTGATGAATATGGGGTTGTCCTTTATACCCCTATGGATGAATTCATTTAGTTTTCTTCTAGGCATTACTTTAAGTACATAATTAACATTGTTGATCCTGAACTATTGCTTGGTACTCACATGATTATAGCTAAGAAACATGTATATTTATAACTGATAAAGGAGTACCAAAATATTTTTTCTTGGTCTTATCTATATTTGAGATCATGCAAAGAGGATTTGTTCCAATGTCTCATCCTATTATAGCCTAGCAGTGATACCTTTAGGCAAGTACAAAGATTGTTTTGCTTCATCTTGGCCACTAAGCTACTAGAAAAGTCTAAGATATTAAGGGATGGTAGAATTATATAAATATGAGATAATGGTGAGCATCTGAGGCATTTCTTGACTGAGTCTAAACAATGTACATATTATATAGTTTTTTATTACTTTATCCAACTATTGTTTTGTTTTCCCTCTACTTTAGGCCTTATCTATATAGTTTCCTTTTGTGTTTCTATTGTGTGTTCATTTCCAAATTATCCTAATCTTTTTTTGTATGTCTACCATGTGTTGTTGAGCCTTCATAATAATTTTCTAAAAATTGCTAAGTCTTGACTCCATAAGCCTAATGGATTATCACTTGGTCTTGTGTTCTATGGTTCTTTACACACCTGCAGGGGGTATGCATCCCTATATGAGATCTAGTATTAGTGTCTAAAATTTCACTAAAGTAATTGGTCCCTTTTCAATATCAATGTCTAAGTCATTAGCCTAATTATTGTTTCAAATTTTTATTTTGAAAAGTTCAAGTTCATGTTTAGGCTACTAGGTAATTTAACTTGTTTTTTGCTTAGTGTATTTCATTTAGGAACTTTGCATCAGGTATTTCCTTTTGTTAATTTGGTCTGTTCTTGGTACAAAGTCCTTAAAGTCTTTCAAAAAAATTGTTTCACATAAAATTTGAAGGGTCACTCATTTTAGACTTTTTATCATGACAAAAATTTTGAAGGGCACTTGTCCTTTAAGAATTTTGCCTGCATAAAAAGCTTGACAAAAATCCTTTGTTTTAGAAAACGTGAAAAGTTTTATTATTTTCAAACTTTTCATCTATGATAAAAAGTTTGAAGGGAATTTACTCTTTATATATTATACTTGTGTAAAAATTCTAAAGGGCATTTACCCTTTGGACATTTTACTCACATAAAAAGATTGAAATAAATGTAAGGACTTATTTAGTTAAGCCAAAGTGTTTACAAAAAGTCCAAACGAATATTCTTTCAGGAATTTTGTCCACATAAAAATCCTGAAGGGTCATTTTTCCTTTGCAAATTTTTTGAAAGGTCATTTCCTTCAGGTATTTTGCTCTTGAAAATTTTGTAAAGGACACTTGTACAAGTTTCATTTTGCCTTGGAATTTTTTTTGAAGGGTCATTTCCTTTGGGCATTTTCCATTAAATTTTTTTTGAACACTTTCAAAAGATCTAGAGGACATTTTTAATAAGTACAAAGGCACTTTTAAGATATTTAAAGGGCCATTCTAACAGGCCAAAGGGAAATTCTATAGGGCAATTGCCCTTGAAATTTTTTTTGAAGGGTATGTTCAAATGGACTGAAAGGTAATTTTGATAGATTTACTATGGAACATAAGTCCTATTTAATTTGGACATTTTTCTCATGTAAAAATTCTAAAATAATTGCATTTCTTTAATAAAATTACCAAGTTCAATTTCTATAGGAAAATTATTTTGGATAAAATGTTCAAAACAATTATCCCGATGAAGATAAAAAGAGATCAATATCAATTCTTTTGGCAAGAGTGCAAAGGTCCAATTCTTTCAACAAAAGTGTTGAATACCAATTTATTCCAAGAAATTATTTTAGACAAAATGTCTAAACCAATTTTTTTGACGAAGGTAAAAATCTAAATGCCAAATTCTTTCAAGCATCTTGCCCACATAAAAGGTATGATAAAGCTCAATTCTTGTAGGAAAAGTGTGATGTCAAATCCTTCAAGGAAATTATCTCAAATATTTTATTCAAAATAATTGTCCTGATATAATGCCTAAAAAATTTTTGATAGACAAATGTGCCAAATAAAATCCTAGAGTAGAAGTGATGAAAATAAAAAAATTGGAGATAAAAGGCTCAAAAATCTAATGTGAACATCAAAGACAAAGATCCTGCTGACCAAATTACCATGAAACAAATTCCCCAAAGAAATTTCCAAATTAAAAGTATGATTATTTCATGGAAGTCTTTTGATAGGCATGTAGATGTTAACGTTAAGTTGTAGGGACTAGCCATTGGGATTTAAATGTTCTAAGATGGTTGTATAAGCATCAATTTAAACCCCATAAAGTAGGCATTTGTTTTCAAATAGAGGTAGATCCAATGACACACATTTACATAAAGTAGGATGATTTGGTGATGCATGATCAAAGCTAAAGAGTCAAAGGTATATAATAATCCCTTAGGACTACCAAGGGGCACATTCTCGATGCCAAGAATAGGTGTAGTCATATAAAATGTGCAAATTGGTATCTTGAGTGTGGCTAATGACACCCAACCCATAGGTCCTTCTTGATTGCTTTCATGACCCTCATAATAATATTTTCATTGATTCTCAGTCATCCATAGCCTTATATACCTAAACCTAACTTGTCTAGATTACTCATTCCATGACAAACCATCCCCCAAAGTCCCATCAGTTAAGGAAAATAGTGATCAATTTAGATAATAACACTAGTACCATTACTATCTACTTTTGGTGCTCATGTCCAAGTGCATTTTAGCCCCAATAGTCAGTTTTTTATGATTCTCCATCCTTCTTGTTATCCTAATGTGAGCACATTCAACCCATGACCAATAGATCCTTATAAAAGCCTATTCAAAGATCATTTGGATAGGGTTGACAATTATCACTAAGAAAGTAATTATACAAGAAAGAGTACTTAGACAATCTTCCCTATTCTCTACATACAGCTAGCCAATACACTTACAAGCTTATTCAAATCCTTACACTAGTCCTTAGCCACCTCAATCATATCTAGTTACGTATTTTTCATCTTTATGAACATGATTTCATAAAACACATCAAGTGGGAGAACTACATATGGATTAATCCCTCTTCAGAGTATTGGTATGTAGGTAGCATGCCCATACAAGGGGTGTAGATACATGTTTAGTGCATCTTACACACTATAAACCCCCTTCTTGCTTAAAGTCTATCAAAGAATCATGGTATCTAGGGTTTGAATACTAAATCATCTTTATATGGAGTTTGATGAACATTTGATATTCAAAACTTCATAGACTAGGTCACACAGACATAGCAAACAAAACCCAGAAAGCTCGTCTCTTAGACAAAAATGATATAGGTAAACTATAGCACTAGTGCCACTAGTGTCATATTTTAGTGGTCCTATCTAATCATAAAATGAACTCTAGATCTTGAATTGTGACACTATCCCACTCCTACATAGTGAATTCCAAACTCTATAGCACCCATCTTAGTTAGTTTGTAGCTAAGTATTGTTTTCTAACCCTTATTACTGATTTTAAAAAGGTTAAAATTGTAATAAAATTTATACAAATTAGTAGATTAATTATTACATATTTATTTATAGATTTTACTACTTAGAACCTTTAACTAAATTAGGAATAATACATCAATATTTACAAAACTATTAAATAATTTGGTGAACCTGACTTACATTTTTTGATCATAAAAACCTTAAAAACCCTAGCGTAAATTTCCTACTAATTTTTCCTATATTTTTCTAATTAAATTTTAAAAAAATTTAGCGATTTTAAAATAATTTTCTTTCAAACCCTAGTTTCTCATAGTAGGTTTAGGTATTTTTCCAATAATTTTCTAATTTTTTATTAGCATATTAAAATCATAAATTCACCTCAAATTTCAAAATTCAATAGTAATTTTCAAAAATATTTATTTTTCAAAACCCTAGCTGCATTTACTAGGTCTCTTTAATTCATCAATTTTACAATAAATTATTGATTTCTTACTTGCATATTTCACTCAGAAATTCACTTTAAATTCAAAATTTTCATAGTAATATTAAAATTAATCATCTTTCAAACCCTAGATACATATACTAGGTCCCATTTCTTCTTATGGTATCACCTTACATATAAAATTAGATTTCAAAAATGGATCTCACTTATTTTCAAACATTTCCTTTTTTTTAGCAAATAATAAAGATACCATACATGGTCCTATCATGTATATAAATGATAAAGTTTACCATATGTTAATACACAACTCCATTATTTGCTTTTCATGCCTAATTTTTATAATATACGATGATATTAAGAAATTCTTTGTTAAACATAATAAGACACCTCTCCTTCAAACCAAAATTTACTTGTTTTTAATACAAGGTTTCATCTCTTGCTTTTTATCTCTCATACAATTTTTTTTTCAAGTTTATCATTCTAAACACATTAGAAATTTAATAAAACATGCCAAAGTTTCTTATGCATTCATGCACAAATTCATGTTTTCTATCCCTTGCTTTCTAAATCTAATGCCAAAGTTTTTTTATAATCATGTTTCTATACAACTTATAACTCTAATGACTTATTTAACATGCTATATCTTTATTGAGTGTAATTCCATCAAGAATTAAATACTTACATACTTATAGGATCCATTGTATAAGTTAAAAATCACCTAAAAAGTTTCAATGTTATATCTTGTGTGCACGAAAGAATTTCCTTATCCTCCTCTCCCCCAAGAGTGTGATATCTACTTTCCCTCTAACTAGGTCCATGCTATCACCCATCCAAAAGGTGAGGCATCATATACTATGGTTCTTAGTGCATACATTCAGCCTATAGCTTCTTAAAAATCTCTTTAACATATATGCTTAAATGTTTAATCAAAAGCAACTAAGGTTTATACTTGTAAGACTCTAAGGGATCAAATTCCCAGTAGGAGAAAGTTAATTTCAGATTTATAAATACATAATCAGATATTACATAAAAATATCACAACATTGAAAAATTATATTATAAAAAAGCCTCATAGGCACCCTAGTGCTAATCATGTATATATACCTTCACCTATTCAGTTGGTTGCAAACAATCTTACATATCAAAAGAAGAAGTCACAAAAAAGTAACTCTATAACTAGTGATTCAAAAATCATTTAAATAACAAATAAGAGATCAAGTGATGTACTAAGTGAAATGATTAAATCTAGGTTGATCAAACAGCCTCCTCTACATCTAATAAAAAGATCAAAATATTATTATGTGTATCATAAAATCCATGGGCATCACATTGATTCATGTTTGGAACTTAAAAAACATATACAATAGATAATTTCTAATGAGGATCATATACAAGGTAAGTTAGTCAAGCAATCCATAGAGACACATGAACACATTAAAAAAGGGTTGAATTCAAAAGCAATACAAAAGTGGTTACCAAAGCATATCTCAAAACAATAAAAGGATCAAAAAGCAAAATCAGAGTAAGAAATAGTACCAAAAGCAAAAGTAAAGCACAAAATAGATGCAAACCTACTTCTCAAAAATGACTCTCAAATTTCATAGTAGTATGGGTTTGGTCAACAATATATCTAACAGTTTGATTTTCAAAGTCAAGGGTTAGGTAACCATGCTCAAGCCATCACTACTTTTATCCTAGCAGTTGTTAATTTATGTCACCAAGGTTTGGGATTTATTGAACATCCTAAGGAAAATAATTCACATACATAATTTATCAAAGGAAAAGATCTAGATGTTAATCATGGGATATACTGAGAGGGGGGTGAATCAGTATATCATTAATCTTATAAACTTTGCCTTAATCAAATTCAAATTTAACATACATTCAAGATATGCAATAAAACTGAAATAATAAAAACCAAATAAGATAGAGAGAGACACCAAATTTAATGTAGAAACCCAATGTGGGAAAAACCATAAAGAACAATCTCAAGTATATGAATGAGCACCAACTCAAACTACAATATTCACAAGCACCAACTTATAGGAGCACCAACCCCTTTACTGAGCACTAACATAGAAACTATTCATGAGCACCAACCCACATGAGCACCAACCCCTTTCCTGAGCACCAACACTACAACAATTCATGAGCACCAACCCACAAGAGCATAAATCCCTTTGTTGAGTGCCAACACAACAATAATTCATGATCACCAACCCACAGGAGCACCAACCCCTTTTGTGTATACCACACAACTATCCTTTAATGTTACTATCTCAAAAAATGATAGTTCATTATAGTATCTCTTTCCTCTCTCTCCTCTACTCTTTTAAGCTAGATATAACAAATATAAATCATACTCATCTCTCACACTGTTCTTCTAAGCTAGATATTACTATCTCAAATCAAACTCTATCTCACACTCTACAAATGGCTTTCAAGCCTTTATTTATAGCTTTCTAAATGACCTTTGGCCTTCCCCCTTTGTAACCATTTAATCCTCATGGAAAAGGGTGCCAAACTTGCGTGACCCTTCATATCCTTGCATTTGAAAAGTCATATGGTGACCGTTCATAAGAAAAATCATACTTTCCTCTTTTGTCCTTATCTTGGTGACTTTTCATATTCCACAAAGTGTCCCTTCATGAGAAATTGTGCCATTCCTCTTTTGTCTTCACTTGGTGACTCTTGGAATTCCCCAAGATGACTCTTCATGGGAAAATGCATCCCATTCTTTTTTCTTTACCCGATGACTCGTTGACTTCTCCATGGGCCCTTCTTTTGTCTTATATGCAACCAAAAATATATTCATTAATATTAAATAAATATTAACACACATTAGCCAAGATATAACTATTATAAACATCATTAAATGTAATGGGGCCTTTATCACCAATAATGATAGACATATGACATCAATGATAATATTTCCAATAATTTCCCCCTTTGTCATTGATGGCAACCTCAATCCTGAAAGTACCACATCCTAAAACCTGCACATACTGTCACTTGAAAAACATACAATAACTCCCCCTTACTGTAGTATCTTGTACCTATTTCTCCACCTATACCTATACCTATTATTCTCCCCCTTTAACATCAATGGTAAAGGGCCTACCTGGAGTTAACACTCGGCAGCCCCTCAACTAATGATAAACTTCAATGGTAGGAAGTAAAAGAAATTACTCCCAACTTCTCTCATAGATACTCAAATGTGTCTTTTGGTAGTGCCTTTATGAAATTATCTACAATCTACTTCATAGTACTAATATATTCCATCTTAACCTATTGATTTTAAACCTGATCTCTCAAGAAGTAATATCTAATGGGAATATGTTTTGTTCTTGAATGCATTACTAAATTATTTGAAATATTTATAGCACTTGGGTTATCACAAAAAATGGAAATAGGTTCATCATGATTTACCTTTATATCTTCCAAAGTTTGCTTCATCTAAAGCACTTGAGTACAACACAATACTACTACAATATATTCTACTTCAGCTGTAGAAAATGATACTAAATTTTGCTTCTTGCTTAGCCATGATATTAAGCTATCACCAAGGAAGAAAGCTCCTCCACTTGTACTCTTTTGGTTATCCAAGCACCCTGCCCAATCTAAATCTATATAAACAACCAATGTGAAATCTCTACCTGTGGGATACCATAATTCATAATCCAATGTCCCCTTGATATATCTGAATATTATCTTCACCAGCTAAACATGACTATCTTTTGGAGATGACGGATATCTTGAAACCATACCTAATACATGCATGATGTCTGGCCTCAATGCCATCAAATATAAAAGACTACTAATCATAGATCTATACAAAGATTGATCTGTAATAGGTGAATCTTCATCCTTGCTCACGTTATTTCTTATACACATAGGTGTGCCAACTGATACACAATCCTCAAAACCAAATTTCTTCAATATTTCCTTGGCATATTTACTTTGAGATGTGAAAATTCCTTTATTTGATTGAAATATTTGCAATCCTAAGAAAAATGATAATTCTCCAAGCATAGACATCTCAAATTATTTTTCCATCCTATTAGAAAATTATTCTGTCATCTTTTCAATATTTCCTCCAAAAATGGTATCATCAACATCTACCATAATAGTCAATTGATGCTCACCTTCTATTCTGATGTAAATATTACTATCAGCAAATCCTCTCTTGAATCCTTGATCTTGCAGGTACTTATCAAGTCTTGCATACCAATCTCTGGGAGCTTATTTCAATCCATACAATGCTTTATTCAATCTGCATACATGGTTACTAATATTTGAGAGAATAAAATCCCTCAAGTTGCTCAATGTAGACCTCTTTTTCAAGACTCCCATTTAGGAAGGCAAATTTGACATCCATCTAAAACACTTTGAATTTTTTAAACACTGCATATGCAAGAAACATTCTAATAGCCTCTAACCTTATCACTAGTGCAAAAGTTTCTTCAAAATATATTCCCTCAATCTAAGCATATCCTTTACATACTAATCTTGCTTTATTTTTGGTCACTTCTCCATTTTTATTCAACTTATTTCTATAAACCCATTTTATTCCTATCACATTGTGATCTTTTGGTCTAGGCACTAATTCCCAAGTATCATTATTTTCTATTTGATTTAATTCCTAATCCATAGACTTAACCCAATGCTCATCGTGGCTAGCTTATGAAAAAGTTCTAGGCTAAATTTTAGATAACAAAGAGAAATTAACTTGCTCGGATTCACTTACCATCATTCTTTTGATGTGAATTCCTTCATTTATGTCCCTGATGATGTCACTTTCATTATGATTTCTCTGAATGTATTTCGATGGAGTTTTGGTGCTCTTTTTCTCCTTCTCCTCATCTTCATCTGATTCTTCAAAGCCTTCCTCTTCAATGATTTCAAGAATGTCTATTGGATCACTAATTATTTGTGTTCCATCTTCTTCTATCCTAACACTTGCAATTTCAACAATTTTATTAGTTCTTTTATAAAATTTATAAGCTTTAATTTTTCAAGAATAACTAAGAAATATACCTTCATTTGCTCTAGATTCAAACTTACCAAGTTTTTCATCGGTTCTCTTTGTGAAGCATTTTCTACCAAAAACTCTAAAATAATCAATTGTTGTTGGTTTGTCTTTCCATAGTTCATAAGGAGTCTTTTCACTATTGAATCTTAATAATTCTCTATTATGAATATGCACTATTGTACTATCTTCCTCTCTCAAATATTTATCTACTATCTTGGATTCATTTAGCATTGTCCTCGCCATCTCCTACACTATTCTATTTTTCCGTTCAACTACTCCATTTTGCTATGGAGTTCTGACTACTAAATAATGTCTATTTATTCCATGATCTTCATAAAACTCAATAAATTGATCTGACATGAATTCTCCTCCATGATCTGATCTTAGACACTTAATCTTCAAACTAGTTTCATTCTCAACTAATGCTTTAAATGCTTTGAAATGTCTAAAAGCTTCTAATTTTTTATTTAAAAACATTACCCAAGTCAAATGTGAAAAATCATCAATAAGCAACATCAAATATTTATCACCTTAAGTACTTTGAGTCCTCATAGGTCCATATACGTTAGTGTGAACAAGCTCTAGCATCTGAGTGGTCGAGTACTCTTTTGTTTTGAATCACCTTCTAGTATGCTTCCCATGCTAACAAGTTCCACAAAGCATGTCAAATGGCTTTGTAATCTTTGGAAGATTTTTGAATACTTTCTTTTTGATGATGTTGACAAGATTGTCAAAATTTATGTGCCCCATTCTCCTATGCCATAGCCAACTTTCTTCAATTTGACTCATACAACATCTTTGACCTTTGATGTCTGATAGCATATACAAGTTACTGCTTATTCTTTGAGCATTTGCAACCAATACATCTAAATATTTTATTATAATTTCACAACCTTCTACATAAAACTTTAGTGTGTGCCCCTGATCACACATTTGAATTACACTCAAAATATTATGCTTAAGATCTTCTACATATAAAACATTTTCAATTTTATTTCTACCATTATCCAAACTTAGTGTACCTTTTCCAACAATTTTTTTAGTAGTATTGTCTCCAAATTTCACTATGCCACCGTTGATCTTCTTCAAGGTTATGAACTTGCTCTTGTCTCTTGTCATGTGCCTCAAACATCCACTATTAATGAACCATGTATTTTCTTAATTTATTGCATGCAAAGCTATTTGAACCAACATAGAATCTTCAGGTTGTTTCTTCTACCATGTATGAACCTTCTTTTCGATGAATGGAGCCTTGAAAATCTGGTCCTTCTTCACTAAATTGAACATGCTTCTAAAGTACTACGTTATCTATCCAAATTTGTTACACTTGTAATAAATTATGGCCTCTTCATCAAAGCTTGATAGAGGAGCAAAGGAGTTGTGGCTTCTGCTTGACTCTACATGACTTTCCTTTTCCTAATTTCTTAGATTGTGAGCTCTTTTTATACATTCTAATTTATTGTGACCATATCCATTATAATAAAAATAGTAACCATAAAAATATGACCTATTTATGTATCTCTGACCTGATTGCCTTTTGTAGCTTTGTTCCCTCCAGCCTTCTTTGTTTGAGATGTCCTCTGTATTCTTCACTTCTTCCCTTTTTATTTCCTCTCTTGTAAGAGCTTCAACATAGCTCTTTTTATTATCAAATATGATACTTCTCATATTTTATATTTCCTTTTGTATTTTTAATATCTTATTCATCACATTAGTGATATTCTCAAATTTTGAATCATTGGCTATTATATCATTGATTGCTTTATTTGTTTTATCAAGATCTACTTTTAAAGAAGCAATTTAAATAACATACCTTTCACATTCTTTTCTTACTACTTTCAACTATGCAATTAGATCCTATTCATTCTTCTTATCTTCTTCAAAGTGTTTCTTTAGATCTTAAATTATTTCCTTTGACTCCTTTTCATTTTTCTCAATCTGGTACTTCAATCTTTGATTTTTATTTTCAATAGATTTTAACTTTTCTAAGGCATAAATGAGTTATCCTTATATATTCACTTCAGCTTAATCCCCTTCTTCTTCTTGATCATCTATTATTTTACTTATATAGGTATCTTCATGTATGGCCATCATGCTTTCTCGATCTACCTTCAAGGTGTAAAACTTTTTCAAAAGGAACCTGCTTTGATACCAATTGTTAAGCATAGGATATACTGAGAGTGGGAGGTGAATTAGTATATCATAAATTGTATAAAATTTCCCTTAATCAAATTCTACTTTAACATACATTCAAGCTATGAAATAAAAATAAAATTATAAAAAACACACAAGATAGAGAGAGACACCAGTTTTAATGTAGAAACCTAATGTGGGAAAACTAGAGAGAAAAATCTTAAGTATATAAATGAGTACCAACTCAAACTACAATATTCACAAGCACCAACTTGTAAGAGTAGTAACCCCTTTACTGAGCACCAACACAACAACTATTCATGAGCCCCAACCCATAAGAGTACCAACCCCTTTTCTAAGCACCAACACAACAACAATTCATGAGAACCAACCCATAAGAGTACCAAACCCTTTACTGAGCACCAACACAATAATAATTTGTGAGCACCAACCCACAAAAGCACCAACCCCTTTTATGTATACCACACAATTATCTCTCAATATTGCTATCTCAACAAATGATAGTTCCTTACAATATCTCTTTCCTCTCTCTCCTCTACTCTTCTAAGCTAGATATAACACATACAAATCATACTCATCTCTCACACTACTCTTATAAGCTAGATGTTACTATCTCAAATCAAACTGTATCTCACATTCTACAAATGGATTCTGAATCCTTTATTTATAGCTTTCCAAATGAACTTTGGCTTTCCCCATGTGTGACCCTTCAATCCTCATGGAAAATGGTGTTAAAATTGCATGAGCCTTTGTATCCTTGCATTTGAAAAGTCATATGGTGACCCTTCATAAGCAAAACATCCTTTCCTCTTTTGTCCTTATCTTGGTGACTTTTTGTATTCCTTAAAGTGTCCCTTCATGAGAAAATTTTCCCTTCCTCTTTTGTCTTCACTTGATGACTCTTGGAATTCCCCAAGATGACTTTTCATGGGAAAATGCATCCCATTCTTCTTTTGCCTTTACCCTATGACTCTTTGACTTCTCCATGGGCCCTTATTTTGTCTTATATGTGACCAAAAATATATATTTTAATATTAAATAAATATTAACACACATTAGCCAAGATATAACTATTATAAACATCATTAAATGCAATGGGGCCTTTATCACCAATAATACTAGACCTTTGACATTAACGACAATCTTTCCAACACTAGATACAATAAAATTCAACTCTAACATTCCATTGGTTCAAGATCGAGATGATAATGATGAGTGAAATAATATAGGTTATTATTATTTCCTAGATGCTAACAATGAATATGAATATTTAGAGTCATATTTGTAACCTTTCCCTTGTGCTTCACAATCATGCCTGATTATTTTTTTTGATACAAGACATCATGATCGGGAGTCTCCTATGAGATTAATTATTTAGTATTATTTCTTCTTATTTTGGCTTGTACATAGTTTCTTTTTTCTTACTTGAACATAAATTCCTAGATTTCTTGTATATAGTCTTTTCATGATTGTTTGTACATAGCTTGATATATCAACAATACAAAAAACAATAAAACACTTCAAAATACAAAAACATTTCAAATAATTAAAAATTCCAAACATATTTTTATTGTATGCAGAATCCATGGTTTACATTTCTACTACAATGTTAGACATACATTTGCAATTCTATGCTATTGTTTGTTGATTTATCTACATTACCATGCTTCACTTGATATTCTTTGAGTGTGTGCAGTTACTTCCATATCCTTCATTACATCACTTTACCCATTTATGGGGGGCATCCTCCTTCTACATTCAAGATGCACATCGATATATCTACCCACTATGGGCATCTTATGTATCAATACACCATCTAGGTTATGTCATTCCTATGCCACATATTCTACTTATCATGTTGATGTACATTACTTACTAGCTTACACATATTACTCTATCACCATTTCATTATTATATAACACTTGTTTATTTCTTATCATATACCAAGTATTGTACTACATTTATTCCATATATTCAATTCTTGCTTTGATTAGTTAGATGTAATTATTTTCCAATATTTACATGCTTTCCTTTCATTCTTTGAATAAGTAGATATGATTGCATTTCTCAATTCCCACTTTGTCTCTTGTATGTGACTTAGGACATTTGCCAATGTCCTTTATTTCTATTCTTATGTGTGCATTAGTACATTTGCCAATGTCCTTTACTTGTTCTCTTATATGTGCATGTGGCCCTTGTGCCAACCTTGCTTGTTTCAATTATATGTGTATGTGGCATTTGAACATGTCTTATATATTTGCTTTCTATTTTGAGTTACATGTGCCCATGTGCCTTTTTGTTGGGCCCCTTGGCCACTTGTGTATGCTTCTTGGCTCTTTTATTGTGTGTTTTTTTCTTTATTTTTTTTTTGGTTGTTTGTAATGCCATGATCCACATCATGATCCATCCCTCCATGACAACTAAAAACTAACAAATAACCAAACTTCTAGTTCTAGTTTAGTATATTATGCATGATATTACATTTTTATATCTATCTAGTAATACCCCTATTGATCTAAAAATATCTCATTACAAACCATGTTATATCTTGAGATATCTTGTTGATTATCATTGTTATATCATGTATCTTTATAGCATAACACACTTATAGGGTTATTTCTTCTGAGGGTAGTCATTACAAGGTCTATATTCCTACCTTTGGAAGAGGGGGAAAAAAATAATGGTCTTTTCATATAGATAAAAACTCTTAATGGTTAAAACATATCATTAAAAACACCTAAAATAACAATCAAACATCAAACTAGGTAGAATAAACCAGACAAACATTGAAAATTTTAGAATAGTAGTCAGACTTAGCCTAGGATAATAACACCAATATTGGACTAAAATGTTGGCACCACTAATGTATATTTTTATAACTCCTATCAAAATATAAAAAATAACCAAACTTTCCAAAAGCAGGGAGAAAAGTAGGTTTAGCTACAATTTTGCATAGTTAGACTAGTTCAAAATCAGTAATTTTTAGTACACTTTTTCTCAAAGAATCCAAATATAGGGGGCATCATGAAAAGAATGGTGGATCTCACTTATATTTTTAGATATGATATTTGGTTTAACTTATATATTATAATACATGTTTTAGACACTAGTGATTGGGGGTAATATGCATGGCACATTTTTTTTGTTTTCTTTTTGAATTAAGTATTACCTACGCATTCCTAACAATTGCATTCCTTATTCCATATATAGTTGGTTGGAATCATTTTGGAGTGGATTTCATACAATAATAACCTCAAAACTTTATAATGGTTTTCATATAAGCCTAGTGCACTAGTTTTGGAGTAGATTTCATACAATCCTAAACTCCACTTTCAGAGTAGCCAAGAGTGGCCTAGTTTCTAGCATACATTTGGCTATCCATGATAATATTATCATATAATAATACATTCATGGAATTTAGGATCCATCTAATTTGACACACATTTCATATTGATATCAATTCATAGCTTCACTTCATGAAGAAATGATGGAGCCAAATGACTAGCTAGCCTTTGTATTCTTGAGTGACATATTTAGAGGGATTGGACACATAATCTAAACATCAATTAGTACACATATGACCAACTAGCTTCACTTAGTGGGAAATGATGTATCCAAAAGGATAACATTTACATTGTTTAGCCACTTTGGGGGAATTGAGCCTGTTGTTCTATTCATGATACTACTCTTGGTTCAACATCATTTAACACACACCCAATACATCTAAAATTACTCAACACCATAACAGGTGTTTGTTTTGGTCTATGTACCCAGTGTGGTGTATTAATTCCTTTATCTTACTCTCTCTCTTACCTAGATTTTTACATTCTTAATTTATATATAGTTTATCTAGTAAGAACTGATCTACTCTTTAATTTCTCTTATAAATTCATACTCCATAGCATGTTCTCTCTATGAACACCTAGCATCACATAGATTCATGAGCTTCACCATTGCATGTAAGTTTACCTATGATTTTAGTTTTTCATTTATCCTAGTATTTTTTTAACTATATCTCAAGAATAAAGAGGGAGGGGGGAATGTAGTCATATAAAATGTGAAAATTGGTAAATTAAATGTGGCTAATGACACCCAACCCATACGTCCCTCTTGATTACTTTCATGACCCTCATAGGCATATTTTTATTAATTCATGTTCATCAATAGCCTTGTAGACCTAAACCTAACTCAACTAGACTACTCTGTCCATGACAAATCCATCCCCCCAAGTAGTTTTAGCTAAGGATAATAGTGCCCAACTTAGATAACAATGCTAGTACCACTACTATCTACTTTTGGTTCTCTTGTCCAAGTACATTTTTGGCTTCGATAGTTAGTTCCTTCCAGTTCCCCATCCTTCTCTTTGTTGGCCTAATATGACCACATTTAACCCATGACCAATAGATCCTTATAAAAGCCTATTCAAAGATCATTTGGAGAGGGTTGTAAATTATCACTAAGTAAACAAGAATACAAGTAAGACTACTCAAGTAATGTTCCCTATTATCTACATACATCCAAACATTACACTTATAATCTTATTCAAATCTTTAACCATTCCCTAGCCACCTCAACCACATTTATTTTAGAATTTTTCATCTTCATACACAGTATTGCACAAAGCACATCAAGTGGGAGAACTACATATGATTTCATCCCTCTTCAAAGTATTGGTATGTAGGTAGCATGCCCACATAAGGGGTATGGATACATGTTCAGTGCATCTTACACACACTAACCCACACCTTCTTTCTCAAGTTTTGTCTAAGAATCATGGAGTCTAGGTTTTGAATATTAAAGTAGATCTATAGGGAATTTCACAAAAAATCAACAGTTGAAACTTCATAGATAGGGTCACATAAACATAATGAATAAAACCCTAAAAGTTTAGGTCTCCTATATAATAGTGGTAGAGGTAGACTATAGTGTTAGTGTCACTAGTGTCCTATTTTAGTGCTCATATCCAAACATAAAACAAAGTATAGATCCTAATTTATGACACTATCATAGTCCTGAATAATGAATTCTAAACCCTGCAACAATTGTCTCAATCAATTTCTAGCTAAGACTTAGTTTTTAACCCTTATTACTATTTTTAGAAAGGTTAAAATCATAATCAAATTTATACAAATTATTTCATATTTATTTACTAATTTTAATACTTAGACCCTTTAACTAAATTAAGAATAATACACCAATATTCCTAAAACTATTAAATCAATAAACACTACCCAATGATGCCCCACCCCTTGGATCATGATCTAGTGGAGCACATTTGCTCAAGAAATTGAGATTAGATGGTGTAATTTCAAATTCAAAATCTCAATCTTGTAGTGCATGATAAGGCTTGAGCATATTCCTATCAATTTATAGTATGTGCTTAAGAGTACACCTTCCAATCGATGGTGTACATTAGGTCAATGTTTTAAACTGAGGCCAAAGTAAATGTAGTGATGCTACAATATATAATCATAGTATACATAGTATTTAATAACCAATGGAATTTGATAATTTGGATTGAAATACAATGGCATGCATTGATCTATCCTACCAAGATCCAATTGTGCAAGCTAAGAATGACTTTTCAAAGGGCCTAGATTACATGAGAAAGCGACAAGTGTCCAGACTACAGTTGATTAAATGGATTAGTCACTCTTAGATCCTATAGATGCTTAGTTGTATTTGATATGGCATGTTAGATGTCAATATATGGAAAGCTTTGCTGTAAAAGTTAAACTTGATGACTCTTTCCTAGTCAGGCAATGAGTTAAAGCATAGAAGAAGGTCCATGAGTCATTTCAAAGTGAATATTTCTAATCATGATCATGAATCATTATCCATTTTATGTCACCATCAGATCCTTATTGAGCCATCATTATAAGAATAGGTTGTTCCATGGCATTCACATAAAATAAAATGCATTTGTCTAGGAGGTTCTAGCTATGTAAGTAATTGCTCATCAGTATTTCTAGGTAGTTACACATAAGGTTAAAGTTTGTTTGGCCCTTTACCATGAATATTTTCCCTCTAGCTCAAATGAAGATATTTCTAACCATGAAATTAGAGATATTGTTATAAATATGCATCATTCATTATAGAGTAAATTAAATCAATGATTCTTTTCTTATAAATGGATGAAGATCTTAGGTATGGCATGGAATATTTTCCAACTATAAGTATCTTGGTGAACTTGTAGGCTTGTTTTTCAATTTTTAAAATTATGACCCACAGTTCCAAAATCAAAAATGTATAAATAGAAGGCCTGAATTTTATTCGAGATGTTGGTTGGCCATTATGTTGGTATATTTCTTCCTTAGTATATGCTTTTCCACATTTTGGGATCACTTTTGTGTGTGTTTTGTATATCTTAATAAGGTGTTTATCATTGTATAACAATTAGTAATTTTTGAGAGCATCTCTACATGTCTCCCCTATCCAACTTGGATCAAATACACCATGCTTGTCCCCATGGAAGCATTTTTAAATGTTGATGTATGTAATATTTTATTGTAAAGTTAATGAAAAATACATTTGGTTCTCTACTATTTTTTGATGATGAATTGTAGTAATATGTCTTGCAAATGTTGTTGATAGGATATCTTACTCTATTCTAATTACTAGTTGTCATCTTGGGTTTAGATTTGGATTATAAATTCCTTTCTACATTTTATTTTGGAATATGTTATTGAATAACTTGTTAGGGCACCCTAGGTTTATAGATTCAATAGGAAAGGAAAATCACTCCTATTAGTACCATTAGCTTACATTTAAGTGTTTTATGTCTCTACCATAAATGATGTCATGAATGATTAGAATAATCCCTACTAGTGGAAGACCTCCATTGCACCACCCTCCTTTTTTATAACTATCGACTTATACTACCCTATCTTGCCTACATATAACATGCCCTTTACATATCTTAAGTGTTATTTTCTTATATATGCATAAAAATTATATACTTAACATTTGTTTACACTTTGTGCTTTAAATCCTAGCATTTTAATCTCTTATTTATCATCTCTATTATTTTATATTATTTCTAATGAATGATACAATCACATTCATATCTATTTTTAGTAGCTTGTATCTAGTTTAAAACATTTGACAATTCCATGTGAAAACACTTCCTAGGTGAAGTTAGCATCTATGGTTATGTTCTATTTATATTTATTTCTTTTTATGTTGAAAATCCCCATGGAGATTGAATTATATAATCTCTCCATGTGAGAAAACTACCCCATAGGTTATCTAACCTTGGTTTAGGTAGAGCCAAAAGTAGTAGAGAGTTAGCCATAGCCTCTATAGGTAATTCTAAATTATTTTATACATTTAGTATAAGATTGATGCCAAACCCTTCCTTGGGTACAATGACATACTAGTGGGTTTTCAATCATTGATTTACATTTTCCTTCAAGTGTGCAAGGTTAATTGTATGAGGTGTACAAATGGGAACCAACACATCACTCATCATTAGATCTTCATCATGACTATTTGACTTAATGTGCTCCATAAATATCCTATAAGTAGATTGGTATTTATTTTTGTTAAACATTGGACACATTGGAATCATCTCACTCAATACACACTATTGATTTGTATATGTATGAAAATCTACTCACCATTAGATCTTAGAAAAAACCTGATCTTTACCACTACTCAATGTTAAACTTTCAGCACTTGTCTTCATCTTGTTGCTTCCTAAAATATTAGAGCAAATGCACTCTGTTGATCTCTTTTATATTTTATCAAACTTTAAATTCTGCAAATTTGATTGAGTATGGGAACCTTTGTAATTTATCTATAAGGTCAACATTGAACCATCATATTTTTTACTTCACTCAAACACAGGTTTTGAAATTTGGACCATTTATTATCCTTTAAATGATGAATCCAAACATGTATTAAGAAGATATGAAAACCTTAAGACATGTAAGATATAAAATTATTCATCTAATCACTCATAGTTTTTTTCCATAGATCTAACTATGCCTATAACTGCTTGTAAGGCCAACTTTGCTCATGCATATCTTTTGATGCACTTCATTGCTTGATCTAAGTCTTAGCACATAATACCTAGTCATAAAAATGAAAAAAATAATACGATCAACTCATATTGAAACTTCCACATGTGAAAAATATTACTACATCAAAATTTATACTCATCTTTTCCAATCACATGCAAATTTGGATAAGTATGAGAAAACATTGTCAAATTGCCTTGGAGCCCAACTTTTCACTTTCATATATTTTTTCATGATTAGTCACATGACTTGAGATTTAGTGCATAATATATTATCTAATAGGTTTATTTATATATATATATATATATATACATATACATATATACATATACATATATATATATACATATATATATATATATACATACATATATATACATATATATATATATATATATACATATATATATATCAATTTTCTCTTAAAACTTTAACATGTGTGAGATATGATTGTATCAAACTACTTACTCGACTCTATTTGAATATAGAAAACACTATCAAAATGCTTGAGAGCTTAACTTTGCACCCACATATATTTGAGTGTGCTTTATCACATGAATTGAGATTTGTACCATAGAAACTTTGGAATAATTTTATCACAATCATATCACCAACTCCCCCTTATTCATCCACATGTGGAAATTATGACATCATCAAACTACCTACTTAGATTTTCTACCACTAGACCCAAAATGTCTAGATGAAAACTATGGACTACCAGATGAATTCCACTTATGCATAAAATCTATCTAATCATACTTAAACTTTGATGTAATATCTTTCACATGCTCAAAACTTCCTACTCATCCCTAATAATCTCTTAGACAAACTCTAAAAACTAACCAATCCTACTTTAAACATACTAAGATAAGCATATTTCACACTTTATCATTATCACTTAGACTATTAGGGCACTTCATCCACTCACTTGGACACCTCCATGACATCACCATGATATCATTGAAAAATCTCCAACATTGTGTTTGGGATTGGTATTTATAAAAGGTTAGATACAAAAAGTCTAAAAACCTAATTTTTATTAGACAAAATATATGCCAAAAAATCCCACAATATGTTTGTAAAGCCCTAGTTTATTAGACAAAATGTTTGCAATAAAAAGTTTGTAGACCTAATTTTTGTCAAACAAAATGTTTGTGGAAAAAATTTTGTAAAACAAAGTCTGATAAGAATGAATTGTTTTCGGAAAATGTTTCCGATAAAACATCCAAAAAATTTAATTCTTGTGGAACAAAAGTCTTGAAGACGTAATGTATAAATATATGAAATACTGAAAACAACCGAACACTAAAAAGTTATTATATAGAATGACCGATACATAAAACCTAAAAATAAAACCTATAGGACAAAATGTACAAATAAAAATCTCAAACAAAAACTTGATAAGAATGAACCTTGAATAAATTATTCCAAATTACATAAGTCATGAATGAATCTACATAGTCCATAAATTTTGAAATGTATTAGTGTAGGTATTCCATAAAATTATTATATTAATACCATGCCAAATTTACCAAAGTATGAAGGCTAATTGCATAAACACATAACAGATAGGTTCAAAAACAAGGCCATAATCTAAAAAATAAGGTGGGTCTCCATTTCCTTGTGGGAAAAGGGGGATACTAGGTACACAAACATGATTATATAACATGGATTCATTTTATGGATGGAAGGTTTAGTGTATTATGGGATGTATGGGGCAAAAAGAATTGTTTTGTGTAGTTGAATGCTTATAAAATGATAGGAAAATAATTTTTTCATTCTCAAAATGGTGAATTTGGTAGTGATTGTGGAAAATTTGTTTAATATAATGGAAAATTCATTGAGAAAATGATTTTTCAAGTCTCATAATGATGAATTCACATGGATAATTCAATAAATATATTGGTAAACTCAGTGAAAAAATAATTTTACAATTCTCAAAATGGTGAAATTATCATAGATAATAGAAAATTCATTAAAGACAGTAGTGAATTTATTAGTAAATGGAGTGACCTACGTCCAAAGTGCATAAATTTTGAATAAGAAATATTTTTAAGATCTATTTTTTCCAACTAAGGTCTTCTAAAGGATAATTCAACCATGAATAAATATTGGATTTTCATTTAAGATAATTCATTGAAAAAGTTGGAAAATTAATTGCGAATGTTAGGGTGGAAAGTAAGAATGTTGTTTGATAAATTAAAGTGATTTTTGATTTGATTTTTAATTTTAATGAGTGTGTTTGATATGGATAATGAGGAGGAATGATTATAATAATGTCTATTTAAAATTTTCATGGAAGATACAAGTTTGACTATAGCCTCAGATCATTTTGTGGATCAGTCTTCTCAACAAATCATAAATCCTCCTAGGATTATATTATAATGGATTTGTTTGAGATGACACATATATGATACATCTAAGAACTTGAGATGGTTTGATAAATAATTATGTTTATCTATTTTTCTTTAGAGTTAAAACATCAATTCCAACATTAATAATTGATAATTATTAATATTATTCTGATGACCTATTGGGGTGGTTGTTTAGAATTAATATTTGAGTAACATTTATTTGATATATCATAAGATAATATGCACCAATGATATATGGAAAAAATATGATCTCTATTATGTTATATGCATAATAACTGATAGATTCAATAGTACAAGACTTAGTGCATCACAATATGGAAGACCATAATAATACAATTTATAATGTATAATGATCTAGACTCAAAAATAAATAATGAATACAAGATAAAGATAAAAGTATGAAACAATAAAAACCATGTAAGGAAAATAAATGGGGAATAAAATAAACATTGTTTAAGTAATAAATAAATTAAATGAAGTATAGTTTAAGTAATAAATTAAATGTCTTTGGGTTTCAATGTCTTTGGGATTCGATGTATAAGGATAGTTAATGATGGATTTGGGATTAAATGAATAAGGATGGGTTTGGATAGGTAAAGATAAATAATGATGGTTTGATATAGGATTAGCATGGTTAAGGATAGGATTGTAATGGTCAAGGATGTTTTAGCATAGTTTAATATGGGTAAGTATTGTTTTGGATAAGCTTATGATGGTTAAGGATGGTTGAGGTTGAGTTTAGGATGGATTTTGATAAGCATAAAATGTGTAAGTATGGAGGGATGATTGAGAATTCATAAGATTTAAATGGAATGGTTTTCCCCCAAGTGACTACAATGTGTATAGTAAACTAATTATTTTATGCATGACACCAAAAACTAGTTTTCATCATGGTACATTCCCCAGGAACCATATAAATGGTTTTCACCATTGGATGAATTTATTTATATGTTTCTCTCTCCTTCCATTTTATTTTATTTTATTTTTATTTTTTCATTTTTAAAAATTTTTTGGCATCTCAATTATAGAATGATTTGAGATTCATTATGTTGTCCCACGTTGATATTTCAAGTATGCATTCTAAATATGTCTTTAGTAACTTTTATGAAAAAGGGTGTTGTCAAAGAGGGTGAAGTGGAAGGTATGTTTGATTAAGGATGTGTTTTGAGTGAATGAAAGGTTTAAAGGGATGGAATTATTATATGGATAAGTGTAAGTGTCATGATGTGAAGGGTGATTTAGACCAATAATTTAATGTTCAATAAGGCTAGGAGTAACTGTAAAGCTGGATGTTTTAGGGATTCACATTTGGATTAATGGTGTATTCAATACATGATGGTGATCTATACTAAAAATATGATAATATAGGGTCTATATTAATTTTCTCATCCATCGGTGCCTTATAAAGGTTTTCACCAAGGTTTTTTTATTTATTGTTTTGATTAAAATTTAGATTTGTATTGGCTAATAGTGACTCAAATAGGTTTTTCCTAAGGGACTCATATTATTGATTTTATGGATTTTGATTTGAATTTATAATGCAATTTATATTTTTATCATCTAATAGTTCCTGAAATAGGTTTCTACTATGATATATTAATTTTGGATTTGGATTATAGGGTTCATTTTATTTTAGGAACAATTGTTCTTTATAATATGCAAATGTTTCATTATGCTCTTCTAACCTGAGACCAGCTAGGAATTCTATAATTATTTGATTATCATGGAAAGAAACACATGTTAGGTAAAACTATTGGTCCAAATAAATGGGTGTGAGAGATGGGGCTAAAATATGGGAGGAAGGATTTGTTATGTCGATGAAAGGAGTGGTGTCAACATGGTCTTCATAGAGACTATGAATGGATCCTACTTTGATTATGGATGAGTTTTTTTAGAAACTATCTGAGTGTCACTAATATATTTACATTTATTTAAAAATGGTTTGTAACCAAAGCCATGGGGTTCATTGTTTACCTTGAAATGGTAATTCCTTAATCATGGATTTTTTACCTACAAGTAACTAGGTAATTTGGGGTATATGTTGTGTGTTATGGGGGATTTAACATGTGATAAGAGTTTGGCATTTTGGACAATGGGTGATAGGTCATGTTGGTTAGAGGATGATTGGTCCAAGATTATATACTAGTTAGAAATAGAATTTTGGTATAAAATGGGATCTTTGTTAAAAATGGGATCTCAATAAAAGATATATTTTTGTTCAAAGATAGGCTCTTTAGGAAAGATATGCTCAATAAAAATAGATGGTAGACCATGGTTTTAAAATTTGGCTTGATCATCTATAGATTGGTTGAAAATGGATGTGTCAAAAAGAGGTTTGTGAGAAATGAATGGAAGGTTATGAACTTGACCTAAAAGTGGAGTAGCTTTATTAGGCTTAGGAAAGACATCATGCCATACCCCCAAGCTATGATTTTTAGACATAGATACACTTGCATCTAACTTAATGTCCCTATTCTCAATCAAATCTTAGATATATTTTTTTAATATTACACAATTATTTATAGAATGACCTTTAGTTTTCTGATAATCACTATATTTGTTAGGTCTTTACCACATAGGTTTTTGGACATTTGGATCAAATTGTTTTGTTTTAAGTAATATCACCATGTTTTAAACAACCAAATTCTAAAAGACAACATCATAACATTCTCCCAAAGGAGTGAATTTGCATTTTCAAATTTCTTGATTAAGATGATCACTAGTCATGATAATGTTGTTGGTAAGTTGGGTGGTTTGGATTTGGTGTGGATTTGGGGATAAAGTGATATTATATTGTTAGGGTGATATAATTGGAATCCCTTTACTATCGTAATAAGCGATTTTATAATCAAGGATATAACTAGTGGATGGAAGACTTGGTTGATTTTGTAAAATAGGGTTACTAATGGTAGGTTGATATGGAATGGTTTGGGTTTCAAATCTTAGAGGAAACTTGGATCCTAGACTTAAATCTTATAGAAACACCTCATTTTTGTTCTTTATGTTGTATTTATTGAATTTAAAAGGTGTAATATGGGGTGGAGCACTGATGATTTGATTTGTGTTAAAGCACTAATTTGTTGGATTTATTAGATTGAATATTGGTTTTGATGGATTTATGTTGAAGGTAAATGTAATCAATTTGGTGGATTTGTAAAGTTACATGAAAAGTTTTATATTTAATGGATTTTTGAAGATTGATGGTTTTTATGTTGATGAATTCATTTTAAAGGGTTGATTTATATTTGTGAAGTTAATCAGATTTGAATTTGATGATTTTGTGAATAAATGTGGATTTGATGTAGTTTAGTTCAAGTTTGGGGATGAGTTGGATGTAGAATAAAATGATTAATTCTTATGGGTGTAATATTTGAAAGGTTGATTTGGAATAAGATATTTTTATTTGATTGAATTGGAGTTTAATAAGTTAATGGGTATTGTTTCAAGTATAAATGTTAAAGTGTTGGTGAAGGTGAAAAAAAAAATTAGATATAGACTAATGATAACGTTGGAACTAGATGGATTGATGGATACATTTTGATTTATGATTGGTTACTTTTTATTTTTGGATGGAGTGGAATTTGAAAATTAATTTAAAGAATTTTTACTGGCAAGATCTTAATATTAATTTGATGTCATCCCTAAAGTAAAATCTGGATGTTAATTTATGGGTAAAATTGAGTGAGTATTCAAGTTTAAATTTGATTAGTTTATGTTTGGAATATATTGGTTGATTAACAAACATGAATTAATATTCAATTTTTGATTTGATTGATTTATGGTTGAGGTTGAATGCACATTCAAACTCAATTTTGTATTTATTAGATGATTGATTTTTTATTTTGAAATGACACTAAAACTTTGATTTGTATTTGTTGGATGATTTATTTGATGCTGATTCAAATATGCATTTGAATCAAAATTAGTTGGATTAAACCTTAGGTTAGGACTAAGATTATCTATATTGGGATTTACAACTGGATTGATTAAGGGATTGTTCAACATAGACATGTGACTTGTGATAGGTTAAATTTCTAAGGGAAAGATATGAATAAAAAAATGTATATTTAAAACTATATTCCAATAAATCAAAAGACCAAAGTGAATAAAAATGTTTTAATTGACAATAGGGTTCTTTTGAGTTTTTCTTGGAAGACTTGATTTTAAATTTTTGGTAATTAAAAGTCGTTTAAGGACTCAAAATTAGTTTTATTTTCACTCAAGGATTTTTGGCACATGGTAAATCATAAGGGAATAAACAAACAAATTTAATTATAAAAACACATGAAATTATATAAAAAAGGTGAAAATATAGGTAAAATGGACTTGAATAACTTATAAGCTTCTGGTGCCATTGACTTGTGTATTTCATTAGCAGCACCCTAATATTTCAAGACACTAATCGTGGAAGATCTTACCATTACCATGGCCCACTAAACATGGTTTCAAAGGTGTGTGGGAAGTAACCTATTGATTCTAACAACTAACTGATGCCCTATAAATGAAATATCAAGAAAGGCTTTCCTAGGCTTAAGGTATAAACAAGTTTAGCTAACATAGTCTTCAATATACCTTTTGGTACAATGATGCCCAAAATTGTGGAAGAATCTAATTTGAAAAATGCACTCAAATAGGTTTCATCATAATGTGCCCAACATATTCATTACGTTCTAAGTGTGTTGACGTCAAAAACCAAACTTTAAGTCATACTATCTAAGGCATGCATATTAGAGCATGGAAGCCCCTCACTTCACGTTATGATTAAAACACACAACCACTTCACCAAAAATGATAGATCTAACTCAGTTTATATACCCCACCAATACATGGGGTTTGTCTAATTGTGTGGTGGTGAAATCCATGATTGATAGAGCCCCTAAAAAAGAAAAGAAAAGTATAAACACTTGCTTTTAATGCCTAGGTATCACCACAAATGTGACCCCAAGAGAAGATCATACACACAAGTATTATCTTGGGTTAAAAAACTTATGAGTGTTTTTTTATTCTCAAGTATCACCACCATATTCACACCAATATATGGGCATATACAACACAATCAGGACATATAAATGTTAAAAATGGAAGTTAATTAACTCTAAAAAACCAAATGTTCAAAATCTAAATTATTGAATTAAAAATTGTTGAAGCTAATTACTAAAGAAAATGAAAATATAAAGTTTGAAAAAAAATATATTCAAAAAATGTAAATAAAAGTAAATATTATAAAAATTAAGAAAAAATTGAATTGTCTATATATTTATAGGTTTTTATTTGACTTGTGGCTTGTAAATAAACTATTAAAAGTTTTTAATTTGGTTGAAAATCAAGGCAACCTATAAAAAGTTAGGAAAAAACAACAAAAGACACACAAAACATCTTTGGAATGATTTTATAGTTACATAGTTAGAGAAAACTACAAAAAATGTAACTGTCAAAAAATAGAAATCAAAAGGAAAACAAAAATTAAAAAAATGATTTTGGAATTACTTAATGATTTCTCTAATGTTGAGGATGATTTTGCAACTAGGGTAAAAGTGAGTTTTTATTTTTTCTGCTATAAATTCACTAAAGTGAATATTTTAAGTGTGAAAAAGTTAAATATTTTTACATGGTTTTATTATTCATTTGTATACCTTAGTTTTAACACAAATGAGAGATCAAATGGATTCTCGAGTCAAATGTTATGGCCTTCAGAAGATGACCACTCAAAGTGCAAAATGATTTTGCCACTGCATGATATAATTTCACTAGTATAACTAAAATTTCACCATAACATTTTATTATTTTACTAATAAGTATTATGATTTCACATATAAGTGTTAATATTTCACCACTAGATGCTATGATTTCACTATTATGCAAAAATACAATAAAAATATAAAAACAAAAAACTAGATGTAAGATAAAATAAAGAAAAGATAGTCAAAAAATATAAACAAACTCAAAATCTATTATAAAGCTAATAAATTGAAAAAATATGAATTAAAAAGGCCCATAAATGAATTATATGTTTTCTTTGATGAATTCACTGATGATGCATTTGATTTCCCTATTATAGAGATATATATATATATATATAGTAGACCTTAAAAATGTTATAAAATGACTTGCAACTACAAACAAAAACTTCCAAGACCAATATTTACTTAACATACATAAGTAAAGGTGTAAAAATCAATTAAATTATGCTCCTAAATTCACCTATGATGGCTATGATTTGAAAATATGAGGAAATATCCCATTGGGTGTGATAAAATGTGTGAAGGAAATCTATAATGCAACTAAGCTAAGAAATCAAACCAAAATTAAATCTAAACTAGAAACCTCAACTTTAATGATAGAGAAAAATATTAAAAAAACTAACTAAAACACACAATTACAACACCAGAGTGAAAATATCTTCCTCCATTGTGATCAAATGTGATTTTTTCTTCAAATATATTGGTTGTGGTTTCTTAATCTTCTCCAATTCAAGGGGAATTGGATAATATTTTGTCATTTAAATGACTCTTGATAGCTTAGATTCACTTGGGATTTACTTGTGAATATAATAACACTTTGTTAGTATAAATGAGGATGGTTTAAATTGATGGATTACATGTATATTTATATGTTTTCCAAATGTAAATCAAATGGTTGAGGATAATTTGAATGTTTTTAATTTATTAAATAATCAAAAGTGTAGAATTAGTCTTCATCTATGAGGATGATGACTGATTCCATAGATTGAAAGGAAATGGGAGTTGGTTAAGTGAGTCATCAATAAAGGGTAAAATTTGTTTAAATTTAAATGGGTGACTCACAAAGTGGTTTATTAAGCTGAGTATGTGGTTGAATGAGTCAATACATGGTTGAGATAAACATAAAGGATGTCTAGGCGAGGTGAAAAATCTATATCTATTAATTAAATTTAAATAAAAGGTGTACATAATTGATTCTTTAGGAATTATTCAATTATCCAAAATTTGGAGGGAAATTGTGATATTTTGAATTCAAATTTGGGGAACAAGAAGAGGTAGAATGTTAAAGTCAATTTTGACACTAGATGGTAAAATTTAGGTGTCTACACCCATCACTTATTATGGAGAATTAATTTGTATAGAGCTTCAACATCTATAAAATAAAAAGAGAGGAAAGAGTAGATGGTCTACTATTGATGTTATTGAATATTATTCCATACTAAGACCTATACATATAAGGGTATCCAATTATATTATTTCTATATCTATCCTCATAGTGAGTGCCTTAGTTAGGGAATTAATACTAATTGAAATGGTATATCTTCATTATACTACAATTTTGGATAGTATATTACATATATTATAATAAGTGCCATTGGAATGATTCCCCATATACATAATATGATAAATAGATAAACTAGTTTGTTATAAATATCCCCCTACATAGATATAGAGGGGCCAAGTGTATATCTATGAATATATAATCTCTATTCCATGTTATATGTAAAGACATGGGGGGTTGGCTCCCACCCTATATTGGACTAGACTATAGAGTAGGTGTTCCTTTACTAATGCTAATAGGTCATGTTTCTAGGTAGGTCCCATCCTCATCAAACTCCTATCACATATATTTTATTAAGTGATAAATCTTTTTTCAATGATAGGGAGCTTAAATGAGTGTTTATTTTGTTCACCCATCACTAGGTCGCTATGGAGTGTCTCCCCATATAGAGAAGTATTAGATTCACCATATGAAATGGAATGTTATATATATATATATATATATATATATATATATATATGGTTTCAAAGGAGAAAATATGAGATCCATACACTCTAACTTGGTAGCTCTCGAGTATATGTGGGTGTTAGTACATATCAAGATAGCTCAAAAAAATAGGGGAGGGAACCCTAGTTATTAGGGAGTGTTTGTTTTCCCATTACACTAAGTGCTCATTACCAAGTTACTCCTAATATATCCAATATATTCCATATGATAATATGGCCCTTAACTGGATATATAGGCTAGATATATAGGCATGAGATTTGGCTTCAAACTAAGGATGAGACTTCATGTATTCCCTAGACCCTTACCTCCTTCACTAGGAGTTGATAATCCTAAGTGCCTTGATGATAACTATGGTATATACTGATATATAACATAGAGATAGGGTAGAGTTATTCCATGATTCTCTTTATATAGGATATACAGTATATATGGGGTGCTTGATTAAGACCATACTACATCGTGACCCTATTGTGACGTGAGATTGCACCCTTGTGGAGGACTTATTAAAGATCCCATACTTCCAGTCATAATATGTAATAACCATAGGTTGTTGGTATCCTATAATAGGTTTGAACCTCTTAAGAAGGCTTTATTTCTCTTGATGGATCACCTAAACTAATGTTATCATAGGGAAAGTGGTTAGAAAGGGGAAAAGGACTCCTAAGAAGTCTAAAAGGTGATGCACCAAATAAAAATGGGAAACTCCCATAATATTGAACCCACACTAGATCAACATAAGAAAATGCTAACTCGCACAACCTAATAATAAATCTTAATGCATAAGTATTTCATGGATTAGGTTCGGGTAGAACATTAATCCAAACTTTTAATAACTTGAAAACACCCTAAAGGAGGTCAAAAAGGAGGAAAATGGATGAGAAATATTCTCCTTCATAATGCCATCAAGCACAACTCACTCAACACGTATCTAAGGAAAGAGATAGGTAAGTAAAGTATTTTATTACATCAAGAGGTAGTTATTACAAATGCTTGACAAGGTTTAGCCTAATTAAGATGAACATATTTTGTAATATCTCAGAGAGTCCCTTGCTATTCAAGATAAAGGAGTCCTTGTGAGAATCTAAAATCATAGAGAGAGAGAGAGAGAGCTTACAAATGGAAAAAATGGGTGATATAGAGAAAGGGAGAAGAGAGAAGAGGGAACATGTTAACTAAGAACAATAAATGAGCTACCACCTTTCAATTTATTCTCCACCACACTTAATCCAATCCATACTATCCCTTCATCAACAATCTAACCTATATTTCCTCCAAGTAGTCTTCAAGTCCTTCTTATTGGTAGAGAAATGCACTAGAAGACAAGAGTCTATTTTGTAGATGATGAGTTATGATCCTTTTAAGGAAGAAATATCCTTAAGATATAAACACAATTGAATGCTACAACTACTTATCTAACCACAAAATCTCTTTGATTTGATCTTTTATGTCACCTTCTACTTTCTTTCACTATAACACCAAAGTCCTCATACCTTGAATCTAGATAGATCCATGCCATGTCTAATTTGAATAACTATATATACCTATTTATCAAGGAAATGAATATGTCAAAGGATGAGACACCTCTCCATTATCACATATCTACTCCTATCCCAAACTTGAACATAGGTCTTACTATAAATTGAAAACCAATCCAGTTTATTTGTTTTCATATAGTCATTATATGTTGATGAAGATATGCAGGTTATGTAGTCTTGTTCTAGACCATTATGAGGTATAAATAGACCTATTCAATCTATAAAAATTATTGGAATTTATAATCCAATACACATGAGGATATACCTTCATGAAATGACATTGTAATCATAAGAAAACTAAGTCTACATGCGTTGAATCCTCCAATAGAGGTCTCAACTAAGCTTTAATGACATCCTTTGAAATATTTGCCCTAGTTTGACCTTAGGTTGCATTTGTTTTCTATTTAAGTATCTTGGCTTAAAATTTTAATGTCAACCATTGATATTGAACTAGTATTTATAGATTATGACATTTATCAACTCCATGCTTATTCTATGGGCCTAATAATCAGTCTTGGTTGGTTACATACTTGTAACACATAATAGCCTCACAATAATTCTTACTCTTTGAATTATTGACCTTACACACAAAATTTATCTTCCTTGTCACAAATAAAACATATATGATTGATTTACTTGATAGTTATCATAGTCATAAAACTTAGTATCTTTTCATTCATTCCTAGGATATACTGACTAGTTGATCTTTCACTTGCCATCAATCTCCTTTGGTATGATGGATCATGCATCATCGATCAGCTTGAACCCTCTATCTTTGTCAATCATTATTTACCCTTAAACATTTATTCAATCACTTGAAATATTACCACTTATTAGTTGCACATTCAATCTTAAGATATGTTGACCGTTTTCCCTTGTGTTTGCCATTAATATTCAATTATATGATTGAATGCATATCATTATATATTTGGGACCCACTAACTCATTAGATCATCACTCACCATTATATCCTATATTATATTCCATGATATTAACATTTTTTAGCCTCACAATAATCCATAGGATCCTTTGGGGTTTTTTTAATCTAAATGGATATTCACTGTGAAGTTTATTTGATGCCCTTGTGCACATCTCATTCTACTTATTTAACTTTAAACGCTTGTAACTTGAGATATAAAACTCATTAATTCATTAAATTTTTATATAATTTTTGAGACATGACAAAAATCATGTCCATGCAATCCTTTAATTTTGAGAGGCATCCTAAATGAGCTTATTAAATGCACAATCAAGCTGACTTGTTCATTTCTACATGATGTTTGATGATGGTCCAGTCCATCTTGTTCACTTGCTCAAGTCATTTGATAATTTGGTCAATTGTGAACTATAACTATCTGATATATATAGATAGAAGCTTTTTATGTGGTCTAAATTTATCTAACATCTATATTGAATCATAGGGAAGTATGATTATTATGCTTGAAAACCCAAACTAGTTGCCTTGTTTGATCCATTAGACATCGAGTCCTAAGCTGATTTGAATTATGTAAGGTTGTCCCTTTCTTGAAAACCCTCTCATGAAGAAATAAGGACCAAAATAAAAAAACCTTCCCAAGGCACTTTGGAAAAGGAAACAAACAACATGAAAGGAAACTAACCTAAACAAATCAAGGGAAACTAACCTAATAAACAAATGTGTACACAAGCACTTAGAGAAAAACATTAAATATACTCTAATATATATAATATTATACAAAACATAAAATCACCTCCCTTGTATGTCAATTTAAAAACTTTAATTATCATTTATTTGTAACAAACCAAGATGAAAATTATTGTACTTTAGAGGTACCAAAATTGGTAAACCAAGCATCTTGATGGTCAATCCTTTTGATGTGCTCTCCAATGGATTAAAAGGGAAAAACATGCCTCCAACATAGACATATCGGTTGACGTCTTCCAAGCTTGGTTCATGTTGGACTATAGGAGCACTTGCTTAATGTTTCTTATCACCCTTTAGAAAGCCTTACTTGAAGACTTCATTTAGGCTCTTGGGAGAAAATACACTTAGTGGTTGAAAAATACCATGTTATTGTACTTTGTCCTTTTGTAAATCAGGACTTATCATGCTTATAGTAGCATGCTCATATTTTTTATAATTAGGACATGTATCTTAGCCTCCTTAAAATCTTTTGTTATGGAATTGAATCAATGTCATAATTCTTCAAAGTCTTGACTATTATGTTCATCAAAACGTATCACTTGAGCACTTTAGATGTCTACTCCATCAACCTCACTCAAGATTTAAACTTGTTTTTCAATTGAAAATGAGGGTTGATTTTACCATCCAAGGTCCAAAACATCACACCTATCTTACTCAAGATCTTATTTTATCTATTTTAGCTCTAACATATCAGGGCTATCCTTAATTGACACATCATCTTGAAGTCAACCAAACTCATGCACCCATTTATAATCCTCTTCTTGATATATGTAGAATAGACCTTTAGTATTCCATTTAAAGTCTACTCTATTTTCAACTTGAGGATTGTCCTCATCAGGATCTAGTTTATTAATGTCAAATCAATGCAAAGAAGGTTGGTTCAAACTAGATTCTTTCCCTTTTGAACTAATTGGGATACCTATTATTATCTCCTCATTGTAGACACTTGAATTATCCTCTTTAGGCTTACCTATGAATTCAAGCTCATCCTCTATGCTTTGTAAAATAGGCTCATTATCCAAGAGGGAGATGGTAGTAGGGTGAAGAAGTTCACCTTCATTTTAACTTAGGAGAGTGTCTTTCCAACTAGTAAATTTCAATGGATTCTTCGGTGGCTCTTAAAATGGTGCTTAGACCTCCACAATAAACACCTCCTCCTTATTTATGCCCTTCTAAATTGATTTCCATGATGGAAATGAGTATGTAATAAATGCTCTTTCTTAATTTTGAATGGTTATAGGAGAGGGTGTCCTCACAAGTGAAGGCATGACATAGCTAGGGCTGAATGTTTGGAGAAGATCCATGATGGAATGGTTTCATGCTATTGAGTGGGAATAGGCATAGGGGTAGGAGAGGGAAAAATAATTGGCTCAATTTTGGCATACTCTTTCTCCCACTACTCAAACACTTTTTCAATGGATAATACCCACCCTTTAAATTCTTACTTCTCATCTTGCGGATAGTCAACTTCCTTAATTAGTTCCCACACATTCTAAAAATCTTAAAAAAAGATCCTTAATCCATTCATGGCATGAATGGGGAATTATTGTCCAAGTTCAGCTCCCTTATTAATTTTCATGATTATTCTATCTTGGTGGAGTATTGACATTCTATGTTTTGATAAGGATGTACTTTGACAAGGTTAACTAGGGGACTGATCAGGCACTCTTAAAGGTTGAGATTGAGGCTCTTAGAGAGGAGAGGACACATAATATTGATCAAAATGAGATGGATGCTCTTCATAAGAAATAAACACACCATGTACATTATAAATCATGCATCTCATTATTGTTATGTTCTCATTCTTATAAGATGACCATTTTTCACCCTCACAAGCTGACCATCTATTCTTGAACAATTGAAGAGAAATCCTTACCTCTTGTAGAAAATGGATAGGTATGAATGGAGAAAACTCAAAACCCCTACCAATATCCTTTATCAACTCAATATAAATTGATAATGCCTTCTTGACTCCTGACAAGGATGTAACAAGATAAGACTGGTCTTGACAAGTGGAATTAGAAGACTAATTTGAATGCAAAGATGGATGACCTTGGTCATATGTAAGAGTGGGAGGAGCACAAAGGTCTTGATAGGGTTGATATGTTATTTGAGGGATACTTGGGGGTAAAAATAAACATTATTTTCTTGATAAGTGTGATGTTGAGGTAGAAAATAAGCATACTAACCTAGAGTTTATTATTTGTACAAACTAGATTATGATGATTAGACACTTAGTTAGGTTACTTAAACCTATTGATAGATTCTTAGAATCACTATTAATGTTTTAACACTTTCCTCTAAAGGCTAATTATATGAAGAGAGCATCAAAAATCTTCACCAATGAATAATGTAGTGAGTCCCATCAAGTGTGCCAAAAACTATTATGATGTATGATTGCACCCTTGTGGAGTAGTTGTTTAGGCTCCCCCACTCCTAGTCATAATATCGAAACAACCCTAGGCTATGGGTATACTATAATAGGGTTTAACCTTTGGAGAAGGTTGACTTCCTCTTGATGGATCACCTAAACTAATGTTGTCATGGGGAAAAGGGTTGGATAGGGGAAAAGGGATCTTAAGAAGGCTAAAAGGTGATGCACCAAATAAAAATAGGAAATGCCCATAATATTTAACCCACACTAGATAAACATAAGATAATGATATCCCACATAAACTCACATTCTAGCTTAGTGAAAAAGTGTTTAATGGACTAGGTTTAGGCAAAAGAGTAATCCAAACTTGTAATGGATGAGGAAGATTCTCCTTCATAATGCCATCATGAAAAACTCACTCAAGACAAATCCAAGGCAAGAGATAGGTAAATAAACTATTTTATTTCATAAAGATGTAGTTATTACAAATTCTTAACATGGTTTAGGAAAATCAATCTAAGCATATTTTAGAATATCTCAAAGAGTCCTTATGAGAATATAAAATTAGAGAGAGAGAGAGAGAGAGAGAGAGAGAGAGAGAGAGAGAGAGAGAGAGAGAGAGAGAGAGAGAGAGAGAGAGAGAGAGAGCCTACAAATAAAAAGAATGGGTGATATAGATAAAGGGAGAAGAGAGAAGAGGGATCATGTTAACCAAGAACAATAAATGAGATGCCACCTTTCAATGTATTCTCCACCACACTTAATCTAATCTAAAATATCCCTTCATCAATCAGTTAACATGTATTTGCTCTAATTAGTCTTTAAGTCCTCATTGGTTTATTAATGCACTTGAATACAAGAGTCTATTATATAGATAATGAGTCATGATCCTTTCAAAGAATAAATATCCTTCATATATTAATAACATTAACCTCTCCAACTACTTATTTAACCACTATATCTCTTTGCTTTTATCTTCCACACCACCTTCCACTTATTTTCACTATAAGGACAAATTCCTCATACCTTAAATCCTAATAAAGCCATGATATATGTACTTCAAGTGGATATAGGTACCTATTTGTTGAGGAAATGAATATGTA